>WFMF01000236.1:72371-100231 GCA_011033025.1 Beroe forskalii
TTCTATTTATCCTGACATTGGACAATTTTGCTTTGTTCACATAGTTCCAGGCCTGGAACGGCCTTCATAATTCGATTCGATTAAATCGTACACTTAATTAGTCAACCTTAAATTGCTCTTAAAACGGATAGTTTCAATACTACAGTTACTACTGCTATCACCGACTCAGCTTTGATCATCGACCGACCTTTGTCACAGGTTTATGATAACTAATAACTATCCATCTGGGATATCCTCCGTTATTCACGTTATGTCCATTCTCCATCTCGAAATCTTGAATTTGATGTAAAGAAAACGTCGAATTTTCAAAAACTACAGCACAGCATTTAACAGTAGTAGCGTAATAAAAAGCGCTGATTATAAGCTGTACGTGCACAAAATTTAGTTTCCATAGCAACGACACCAATATGCACCATTTAGCCTTAATTTCTCTTGATAATCTCTTGGCAAGGTCAAAACAAGAATTGCGCCTGCAACGGGCTTAATTCTTCAAGTTCAATTCTTGTTTGTACTGGGATGTACATTGTACCCGTATGCAGGCGCTTAATTTCCCTCCCCGGCGGTGCTTGATGGAACCTTAGCATCATTATACAACAGGTACTCCTAGTAGGAGTATAAATATTGCGCCAATGCTGCGCGCGACCACCGAGAACATGCATTGGCACGTGCCATTTCTTCTGAAATTCTTGCGCGCGCGTTCTTACGTACCAAGTTGTTGTAATCAGTTCGTTGTAGATTTCGCGCCATTTCGTTGAATTCGTTTACGTTTCGCATCAGATTGTGTAACCGTTTGTTCACGCGCTGTATTTTCTTGACTGTTGATGTCACCAGTCACTTTTCATCTGATCTTCAAAATTCAATTTTCATGCTTTCTCTTTCAATACTGTCTCTCTCGTTCCGAAAAGAATCATTCGTCTTTCACAAATCACATCGACCCACCGTATTTTTTGAACTTAGTCGAATTCAGTATACAGTCGAATAGTGATAAAGATTGGTACTAAAACTAATTGAGAACCGAAGCTTATCATCTTATCCCTCAATCCATAGCCCAACTCACTCCTAAGATTTTAAGTCACGAATTCTTCAACAGCCCCTCAATTTAGAATTTATCATAATTTTAGAGAATTTGAGCATTTTAGCATTTTCCACGGATGGACCAAAGTCAGACTTTAGTTTTGACAACCGACAGCCAATGATGTGATTTTGACGATTTGTGCTTAGGGGACGGACGGACGGACGGACGGAGGGAGGGACATTTTTCGCGACTGATATTATAAAGGAGCAATCCGGGCATTTCCAGAAATTACAGTAGTTGTATTGCAAATCAGGACCTGATATACACATATCCCTATTCTCACCTTCCCAAACCACGATCTCTGCCAACCCTCTCATTTGCCTTTTTTCCCTCCCCATTGGCCTTTTTGTGAATACAAAAAGGCAAATGAGAGGGTTGGCAGGGATCGTGGTTGGGAAATTGATAAATAGGATATGTGTATATCAGGTCTAGATTTACAATAGAACTACTGTAATTTCTGGAAAGTGCCCGGATTGCTCCTTTATAATATCAGTCGCACCACGGCCGGCGTCCGTGCCAAAATTTTCCGTGACAGCATATTTTTCGTGCCAGCAGATTATTTATAATTGATCCATTCAGATTTCTGAGTTTCAGAAAGTGCATAAATTTACACGTGGCACAAAATTCAGCCATTGTGACGGCTAGAGTGAATGACTATTGACTAATTCGGATAGGGACGGATAGGGCGGCTATAAGAACATTATTCATTCACTTTTGTGGCTATCAGAACTTCATTATTAACATTTTAATCTAGCAAAAGTAAGAAACAACTATTTCAGGAAATAATATTAATAATGATCCAATTGAGGCAATTTGGTAGAGTTATGGGACTAGCCACTGGAAAAGAATCGTCGAAGTTCTGTTCGAAAAAAATAAGTTGAACCAATTACAATAAAAAGTACAAATCATTGAATCATGAGGACTGATCAATGATCATCTCGTAGTCGGAGTAAAAAAACATTTTTATTTGCCTTTGTTCATATCAAAGAAGCAGCGTTTTCATAAGTAAGTAGGCAAACGCGTACACAGGAGTCAACAAACTGCAAACGCAGCAAAACTCGCGTCTCACATGAAATGAAAGAAAAGCTTCGCGCGAAATCTCAGATCATTACACGAACCTACGAAACATGCGCGGCATTCGTGAACTGATGATCACACGTGGAACCTACGCGCCTCCACAAAGTTATGCTCATACGGTATACAAAGAACTCTACTTAGCTGTTATCCATATTCGTGATTACTACATCGTTTCTTTCAGAGATAAAGGGGGAGGGAAATTAAGCGCCTGCATACGGGAACAACGGACAAGAATTGTGCCGGCAGGTGCAATTCTTGTTTGTATTCACAAAAAGGCCAATGGGGAGGGAAAAATTTACAGCAGCCCAGTAAACCTACTTTAAATCACAAACTCTGCAGTTTGGTAATCACCTCATGGTGAATGCTTAGTTGCCTGGTCCCTGCTTCTTGTTGCAAGGCTCCAATTCCCATTGTGCTGACACCCTAATCTACTTATCGTAATTAATGAGCACCAAGCCGAATTTGCGCTCTCATTCTCTTAATTAGGACTCATCATCTTACTCTCATTTATATGCGTATAATAGGAATCATTATGCAAAACAGCTTGGTTTTAATATGTCTTGCTAAGCTGATGCCAATTTGACAACAGAACGTAGGGGTTTTGTACCAGTTTTACCTTGTTGAGACTTTTACGACTTATAGTTATAGCAGGCCCGTTAAACGAAATATTCAATTTTATGATGGAGCAAAGTCAAAAGTAACTCGGCTAATCTTAGTCGTGCTAAACCATGTGCGTTTTGTTCCGTGTTATTTGCAAGATGATAATAATTCGACAACTGATTCTCATACTGACTTACTGAAATATCCGACTCGGTTAAAATGTACACTTTTGTAAACCTTAAATTGATCTTTGCGGCTAATTTAAAAACTACATTTACACCAACTGAGCATTGATTATCGGCCGACCTCTACCGCAGTTATTTTTGAAAACAATCTATCTGGATTATCCTTCGTTATTCGAGTTATGTACATCTTGCGATCTTGAATTTGAACTAAAAAGAACGTCACATTTTTAAAAACTACAGCAAGCATTTAACAGTAGTAGCGTAATAGAAAGCACTCGCATAGAACTGATTATAATCTGCACGTGCACAAAAATTGGTTTCCATAGCAACGGCACCTCTCTTCTCACTTTTTCCCTCGTTTCTCTTGATAATTTCTTGGTAAGCTCAAATTTAATGGTGTGCGACTGTGCGCCCGCACAAACATTATTCACGTGTGACTTTACTTTATATATAAGACTAGCAGGCCCGTTGGGCCTGCTAATACACAGCTTACTCGGTGCTGCTGCCCAGCACCTCGTTCGCAAATTTCAAATCAACTAAATACTTTTTACCGCATCAAAAAATTTCAATCAGATCAAAAGTTACGGATCAACGCATCCAAAACAGAATTAAACAGTAATGAACGCGCGCAATATGTAACCATAGCAACGCGCGCATGTACCAAAACTGCACGTGCACGCTTCAAAATGTGTCTAAAAAGTGACAAAAACGTTATGGACGTACAAATAATAACATTAGAGTTCCTTTAACCAGGGGTGCCGCGTCGTCACGAAACGAGCAAGGCGCCGCAGGCGTAAAACTAGGGATCTGGTTAGAGCAAATTATAGAGGTTTGCGAAATTCGGAAATTATATTAGAGATTTGTATTGTCATGTGTGCAAAAACGTCGCGCGCACCCTTAATGTTGACGATATCAATATTTTATTCGGTAGCGCGCTGCGCGCATACTTTTTCACGTATTTAGCAACCCCTATTCAGACCTGGTTTTTCCATTTCTTGTCACGTACTTGTCAAAAAATGCCCTTATTTTTGCCCAGGAGCCAATACGCCGTACTTTTTCACGATATTTTGCACGTATTTAACAACCCAGGAGGGATTAAGGGAGTTATAGAGTGGGACTGAGGGAGGATGTTACAGTAGGGAACTGAAGAATGGAGGTAGAGTGGGAGACTGAGGGAGGGAGTAAGAGAGTTATAGAGGGGGACCGAGTTAGGGAGTAGAAGTAGGGGACTGAGGAATGGAGTTAGAGTGGGAGACTGAGGGAGGGAGTAAGAGAGTTATAGAGGGGGACCGAGTTAGGGAGTAGAAGTAGGGGACTGAAGAATGGAGTTAGAGTGGGAGACTGAGGGAGGGAGTAAGAGAGTTATAGAGGGGGACCGAGTTAGGGAGTAGAAGTAGGGGACTGAGGAATGGAGTTAGAGTGGGAGACTGAGGAGGGGGTAAGAGAGTTATAGAGGGGGACCGAGTTAGGGAGTAGAAGTAGGGAACTGAAGAATGGAGGTAGAGTGGGAGACTGAGGGAGGGAGTAAGAGAGTTATAGAGGGGGACCGAGTTAGGGAGTAGAAGTAGGGGACTGAGGGATGGGAAAGAGTTAGATTAGGGGACTGAGGAGGGAGTTAAAGTAGGGGACTAAAGAAGGGAGTAAAGGGCTGAAGAGTAACGGAGTTAGTTAAAGACTGAGGAAGGGAGTTAGTAAAGAGCTGGGGAGGGAGTCAGAGAGTTAGTAGGGACTGAAGAAGTGTCAAGTGATCTATAGTATTCTAGTAAATAACTGCGGGAGGGAGTTAGGGAAAATATAAACCTACGTTGCTGACTGCTGTTAGATATCGCACTGTGCTGTTAGAACCGCACTGTGCGCAGATTTGGTTTTCTCCAGGAAGCTCCGATATATTGCATTGCAACTAACTAATTCTCTAAGCTTGATCATAATTGTTGATGATTAAATGTGGTACTGGTGTCTCGTGTCTGCATTCCTTAATTATCTTGTAATTAGTCTAAGAGTAATTCCTTGTGATACACAGTGGGCGCATTAAAATTATCCAATATTCATTATGCACCATCAATCATCACTATGGAACACTAATTGCATAATTAAGAAAGACTCTGCTTGTCGCTTGGGTGGCTTCTGATTGCGATGCTTATTGAAAAGTTGTGAATAATCATACAAAGCAAATAAGATAACTGGTGAACCTCACAATTATGCCATCAAAAGATAGTCTTTGAATAATATCTATTGTCCATACTGAACAATCAGAATTACTAATTACATAATTAAGAAAGACTTTGCTTGTCGTTTGGGTGGCTTCTGATTGAGATGCTTATTGAAAAGTTGTGAATAATCATACAAAGCAAATAAGATAACTGGTGAACCTCACAATTATGCCATCAAAAGATAGTCTTTGAATAATATCTATTGTCCATACTGAACAATCAGAATTACTAATTAAGTAATTAGCTGACGATATATTAAGATAACGCAGCAGCCGTATTTGATCAAGCTGCATCCATCAGGCATTCAGCCATCTGTTTCCGTCCTGCGGTGCCCCATCGCACCACATCGTAATAAAAATAACTTTCCTGTGAAATTAAAGAGACCTGCTCTGAATGTCTCATTATCAAGAATGATTTTTAGGGAAGTATAAATTTCATTGTTTTCCAACCAGTGAGTAATTGATTGATTCTCTTTTGATTCAAAAGAGAATAAATCAATTACTTACGATAATTGTAATCATGTGACTCTTATCCAACGACCCAATCCGTGAAATAATTGTTTCCCATTTTACTCGATGACCTTAAACATTTCCCTTCAGGAAATGCATAAGACAAATTTTCCACTGTTTATTATCTTACTTCGGATATCCTCAGTAAATGGTGAGCTTATTAATTATTTCCATCCAATCCAAGAATTATAAAAAAAATCGTATCATGGATTAAGTTTTCAATTCTTCGAAATACTACACAATATATTATTTTTTCCCTCCCCATTGGCCTTTTTGTGAATACAAAAAGGCAAATGAGAGGGTTGGCAGAGATCGTGGTTTGGGAAGGTGAGAATAGGGATATGTGTATATCAGGTCCAGATTTGCAATAGAACTACTGTAATTTCTGGAAAGTGCCCGGATTGCTCCTTTATAATATCAGTCGCGAAAATGTCCCTCCGTCCGTCCGTCTGTCCGTCCGTCCCCTTATCACAAATCTTCAAAATCACGAATTTTATAATCATTGGCTGTCGGTTGTCAAAACTAAAGTCTGACTTGGCCCATCCGTGGAAAATTCTCAAATTCTCTAAAATTATGATAAATTCTAAATTGAAGGGCTGTTGAAGAATTTGTGACTTAAAATCTTAGGAGTGAGTTGGGCTATGAATTGAGGGATAAGATGATAAGGCTTCGGTTCTGTATTAGATTTAGTACCAAACTGTATCACTATTCGACATGATACTGAATTCGACTTAGTTCAAAAAATACGGTGGGTCGATGTGATTTGTGAAAGACGAATGATTCTTTTCGGAACTAGTGACAGCATTGAAACAGAAAGCATGAAATTGGAAATTTTGAAGATCAGATGAAAAGTGACATCAACAGTCAAGTGATATCAACAGTCAAGAAAATACAGCGCGTGAATAAACGGTTACAGAATCTGATGCGAAACGAAATGGCGCGAAATCTACAACGAACTGATTACAACAACTTGGTACGTAAGAACGCGTGCGCAAGAATTTCAGAAGAAATGGCACGTGTCAATGCATGTTCTCGGTGGTCGCGCGCAGCATTGGCGCAATATTTATACTCCTACTAGGAGTGCCTGTTGTAGAATGATGCTAAGGTTACATCAAGCACCGCCGGGGAGGGAAATTAAGCGCCTGCATACAGGAACATCCCACAAACAAGAATTGAAGAATTAAGCCCGCAGGCGCAATTCTTGTGATTATAGCCTAGGTCTTTTTTTCTGAATTATTGTTCCCAAAATTTTTGTTTCGCAAGGAAAACAAAAATACGCCCATTGTCTCTATTGATAGAGACACACGTGAAAGCTTGTTCATGTAGTTGCTCCTTCAAACTTGTGATTATTTATTTAGATTAGATTATAACGAAGAGCTTTGTTTTGTCCAGAGTCGAGCCGTCTGCCTTCGGGGCTTTGCAGGTCTTCCATGAGCACCCAAGTAAAATAAAAATGACACTCAAACTAGTCAGGGTTCGCGTGTTCTTGCGTCAGGCCGACTTCAACCAGCCGAATCTTCGCAAATGTTATTTCTATTTTCAAAAACTTTGCAACGAAGCACTTATTGCCGCGCTTGCGCGGCTTAAAACTGTAATGAAAGCTAGCTCCACGCCAGAATTTTTAGCAGGGATTTTCATTCTACCGTTTGCGAGTTTTCATGCGTATGGACTTCTACTTCAAAAGTTAAAATCAATATTTGACTTTGAGAAGTAAGCTCGAATCATGCTAGTGTTATCTTGGCAAATCACACTTGCCAATCACACTTGACAAAAAATCAAGGTTAGGGCAACCAGAGAATTGAACCCTGTATATGCTAGCTGACGGTAGTGATTATATTTTGAATGTGCAGTTGTTTGAATCTGAAATGAAGAAAATTTCGAAAAGGGCATGGACATCAGCCGCCTGGCGCGAACGCACGTGACATAAATACTGTACTCAGATTGGTTGTTATCATGATAAGCACATCCTCACAAGTGAGGAATTGAATATATAAATTTTCTGGGCAACTAATTTCACCAATGCCTTTTTGTTAGAAAAAAGCAAGTGAGGGAGTGATTTTTTTGTACATATTGTATCTCAAACTATGAATTTTACCTTTTTCAGTGCTCAGACAATCATTTGAAAGTTGCTTTACAAGGCAGGAAGATAACTACAAGTTTTATCAACCTCTCGGTACAATAGAACCGGGGTGTAAATTCATTTTGACGTTTGTGTTCGATGGGAATGATGCTGGTCACTGTGAAGCGTATTTCGATATCATGGACTCCAAGCAGCAACGCATTTATCACTTGAAGTTTCTCATAACCCAGCCATGGAACAATGAGAAGCGTATTGTTCAGAATTCCCAGCGGAACAAAAACTGGCAAAATGGTGTGGCGGAACCCATGACCAGCCTTGTAGAGGGTGCCAATAGAATATCTGTCGTGATTGAATCAGCTGGGCATTACAAAGTTGCCATGAACGGTCAAGATTTAGCAGAAACATATAAACCTACCAATCGGCTCCAGGATTATAAGGAATTATCAAGTGCGGTGGTCGGGAGTAAGTGCTTTACTCTGGATCCTGGCAAAAGCTTCATAATTTTTTCCAAATACTCAGGTTAGTGACAGACTATAACAATTGAACAAACCTTCTCACTTTGAGAGTTGTGCAGACACTGCCGAGACTAATCGAGTTTGTTGCACAGCTCGAAAAGTGAGAGGGTATCAATTGTTATAGAACTCGACGGATTGTGGTCGTTCCATTTCATATTACATCGGAACAAGGGAGCTGAGAAATTTGGTTGAGAGTTCCAAGGCATCATCATATATAACGCTCGGATACTATTATAACTCTCAGATAGGAGATAATGTTAGATACATTAGGTAGTCTACGCATTAAACCAGGACAGTCGCCTGGAGGTTTGAACTAAATCATGAGTATTTTGAGTATCTAATTGAGTTCCAGTAGATAAGTCAGATAAGATAATTGATCTGGTAACTGCTTGGAATTGTTTGTCCAAGGGGCCGGTTGGAATTTAGGTTGGTTAGTGAAAGGGACGGTAAACGGGACGGCTGAATTAAGGCCAACAAGGCGAGGAAATTATTCTAAAATAGAAAAAAGGGGTAGGTTTTGCCAACGTAACATGATGAGAAATGTACTGGTCGATATTCAGCTTAACCAAGATATCTGCCGAAACTGTTTTACAAAACAGTGTTTTTCAGTTTTTACACATTTGGGTGTCCATCAAGTATTAGATTCCTTGAACCAGGCAGTCAAGTGTTGGCTACCGATATTTTATGTAACAGAAATATGCTGGCACTTCTCCAACAAAAAAACGTTATTATGCCAATCAATGCAGTCTGCAGATAACTGTATGTATATTCCCTTATCGAAACTAGTATTGGGCACCAGTCCAAACTGGCAGTTATAATGGAATGGGACTCCTGTTTGTCACTCGTGTTTCTGATTAGAGTCCAAAAGATTTATATGGGAATAAATAATCTATCTTTGAAATTGGGAGAGTATTTTCACATTCTTGATGCCATTTAATTTTGAAGCTTTTTTACTGAAATTACAATAGCAACAGGTGCAGTGTACTGCCTTGAAAGGAATTAAAGAATTCAAGTATATTACCAAAGAATAAAGAATTATACTCTACATTTTATTCGCCCGAGATCTCGCTGCAATGGGCAGCTCCTCATTTATCCCTCATCAACCCATCCAAAGAGTCATAGGCTTGAGATAATCTCTCACTCTTAACACTTTAAACTTACAACACAACACATATTAAATTAACTAACTGAGGAACCCAAAGCGGAAAGTTTGTTTTGATAACAGATCGCCTGTGTGCTGTTGGATTTATTCTGACAAGTACACCGTCCTTCTGCATTACTTGCTTGAAGTCTTGGTGGGAGTGCATCAGGCGCTGGTGTAAGTGCAGAGGTTTCAACCCTGCCCTCTCGTCCTCAAGTTATTGTTTCAGGCACTGTTTAGAGAGTGTTACCCCATGTCAGGAGTTTAGCTAGATGTTGGCTGCAACAGCCCTGCCAGCAACGACAATGAAATCTCATTTGTCAACACTCCACCTCACTCAAGCACACCCACCTCATCCAAGAAGACAAACCCCTTGAAGTCACCTCCACTAAGTAAGACTATTACTGATCATGGAAATACTCTTATTAGTGATTTTGGTGTATGTTCTTCATGTGGAGATAAAGATGCATTTGATAAAAGTGTTTCATGTCTAATGTGTGACAATAGTTTCCATGCTGTTTGCAAATCTGATAATGGTGTTTCCCAAAACATTTTGTGCAATAAAACCTTTCTTGAGCACTTCACAAAACGGGTTGACAAAGACAACACATTCTCAGGATCATTCTGTTTTGTTTGTGACCCATGTCTCACTAGTCATGAGCAAAAGCAAGCTGCATCTGTCAAAGCACATGTTCAGACACTTGAGAGGAAAGTCGAATCCATGGAATCTAATCTTACTGAAATCAAAAATCTCCTCACCACTCAACAGTCACCAGCAAAAAATCCTCCTATCAGCCCTGCAAACAGCCAGGTCAATACTCCTGAGAAATGTAATCCCTGGGATGATGCAGTTGGCTTGAAAAGAGTCAAGTCAAGTATTCCTGTTATTGTTAAAAATGGAGCCTCTGGTGCAAATGTCCCTGATGAAGCCTTGGAAAAAATTATCACTGAAAACAAAATTCATGTGGAGCAAAACTACAAAAACAAATCTGGTGAAAATGTTTTAGTGATCACATCTCCTGAAGGCAGAGAAAGACTCACATCAAAGCTCCAAGAGTCATATCCTGATAACAACATCTTCCATCCTCCTGAACGACTACCAACCATATCAGTTGCTAACATCATAGATAACATCCCACCTGATCAACTCAAGCAAAAAATTTTGTCCATGCATGATGAGATCACCACCCTTGTTGATAAAGGATCTGTCTTCGATGTCTGTTTACATAAGGCCACAACGACAAGGCAAAAGGTTTCAAGCATGTATTCGTGTCAGTAACGAGGTCAGAAAGTTCATACAGCATCTGGGTGACAGACTCTACATAGGAATGTACAGCTGTCATGTATATGACCACTTTTATGTAAAGCGTTGCAATAACTGTCAAAAATATCACCACTATCAGGACAAGTGCAAAGCAGCAAAGCCTACCTGTGCTAAATGTGCTGGTGATCACAAAACTTCCGACTGCACAAGATGCCAGAGCACTAACTTTGTCCCCACATGTATCAACTGCAAGCATGAGAAAACTTCTTTTGCACATACTCATGAAGCAAGTTCCCTTGAGTGCCCAACTTACAAAGCAGCACAAGACAAACTTAAGAAGTCTATCAATTTCTATAACTCAAAAAACGATTAAAGGTAAGTCACATACCTGCAAAGAATATCACTCTTAACTGCATTTCTTGGAATGTTAGATCCATCAACAACAAAGTTGACTCCATCATGGACTACATCGCCACCCAAGATATTCTCATAGCCTTCATACAAGAAACTTGGCTCAAGGAAGTGAAGAACCACACAACAGCTGTTATAAAAGCACATGGTTACAACATTCACCACTATCATCGTTCAAGTACCACAGGAGGTGGAGTTGCAATTTTGTATAAATCAAGTCTCAAAATTGTTAAAATTCATATTCCTAGTGAGCCAACATTTGAATCAATAAGTGTGAAGATATTACTACCTGATCACAGATCCCTTCTTGCCTCATGCATTTACAGAACAGGCGCTCTCAGTACATTTGTGGATGATTTTGATGAATTTGTCACAAATCTCTATACAAAATCAGATAAACTACTGATTTGTGGAGATTTCAACATACACATGGATGAAATCTCCAAAACACAAAAAGCCTTTGAACAAGTTTTTTCATCTTATGGGCTCTACCAATTGTCCAACAAGCCAACACATAAATCAGGTCATTTGCTGGACCTGGTTTTTGCATCACCTAATATTGTTAAGAAAAACCAAGTCTCTGTTCTTCCAATCTCACCAGAATATCCAACTTGTGATCACTCAAGACTTCTTTTCACACTGAATGTTAAAGGCATGCCATCACAAACCAAGAAGATGATAAAATTCAGGAATGTTGAAAACATAAATACTGATATGTTCAGATCGGACCTGTCTAATACTCTTTCATCCATTTCAAGTGATCAGTCGTCCTTTGAGCAGAAGATAGTGAGATATAACAATGAGGTGTCTGAAATTCTTGATAAACACGCACCTGAATACAGCAAGATAATCAGAGATGAGCCAGATTCAAAATGGTTTGATTCTGCATACAAAGCTGCAAGATCACGCAGAAGAAAAGCAGAGAAAACATGGAAAAAGACTCAAACTGACAATGATAGGTACTACTTTGAATACTTGAGGACATATTGCAATAATCTGGCTGATACTAAGAAGAAAGAATTCTTCAAACGTCACTTCATAATAATAAATATCAAAAGTGTGTTAAGTGTTGTCATGACCTACACACCGCACCCTACTCCCAATACTTCCTCGCCATTTCTGGCGGCGCATATTTAGAACCATCAATGGTTAGGAGTCAGGGCACTGCAAGAATTGTCACCCACCGTGTGAAAGCCTGTGATGCCACCAGCCCTATCAAGGCCACTTCAGTCTGTTATCAGCTCTGTTGCCTTTCCACCACTTCGCTTCATCTCCAAAACAATAAACCAAGGCAGCCGCAGGGTCGGGGTGCTCGGAGCCCACAACGTCCCTGACCCACACTGCTTCACTTGTGCGCACAAGTTGAGGGAACAGTGTTACAGCCGCATGCATCTCAGGATCCTGTTGCTATATACAAATAATACATCTTCTCAATAAATCTTTGTGAGGGTGAATCCTCTTTGCTTTCCAAACCAATCTGATGTCTTTGGTCTTGAAACAACTGAATAACTGATTCACTGCGCTCAGTGTCATGTTAATCCCCATGCCAGGTGTCATAGTATCTCAGTGGAGCAATGTCGTAATGAAGCACCTAAAAATGGGTAGTGTCCCGGCCAACTGGGTTGTCATTCCTGACAACACCTCAGCATAAGATCACTCCCAGGAAATGTGCACGGATACACAAATCCTTCATTGACTCCAGAGATAGGTACGGAAGGATATGGGGACTACCATGGAACGTGCTTTGGTCTTGAAACAACTGATTCGCTGCCCTCAATGTCATGACAATCCCCATGCCAGGTGTCATAGTATCTCAGTGGAGCAATGTCATAATGAAGCACCTAAAAATGGGTAGTGTCTCGGCCAACTGGGTTGTCATTCCTGACAACACCTCAGCATAAGATCACTCCCAGGAAATGTGCACGGATACACAAATCCTTCATTAACTCCAGAGATAGGTACGGAAGGATATGGGGACTTCCATGGAACGTGCTTCCATGCACTCATCCACTGGTGTTTGTGACACCGTGACTTGGTGCCGTCCATTCCAGCGTGTTCCTACAGATCCATATGAAGTGTGAACAACGGATGGCGGTTCTGGATATTGTCTCTGTAAGTTTCCGGCCATCTGTTTCACTCATTCCGAGTTGTCGCCAAACAGCAGCTGTTCTCTTAGCGACAAATCCTCTGGCCCCAACTTCAATTGTAAAGACAAATACTTTCCATACACCACCTTCTCTGATGTTTTCTGCCAACTTCTCGTACTTAGTCTTCTTCACTTCTCTCCATTTCTCGATGTTATCTTCGGCTGGTGATGTTAGCTCCAGGATAACCAACACTTTCTTGGAGTCCGAATAAAGTACTAGGTCAGGTCTTTCTGCCGTTGTGATGATGTGTGGTGGAAATTGGAGTTTGTATCAGTTTGTTGATACCTTTCTTGACAATGAGAAGTCACTTATTTTACCATCAAATGAGGATCTTCAGAAAACAGTTAATGGATTTAATCAGTTTTTCACCACCAAGATTGAAAGTATCAGACAATCATTCAGATCAGAATCAGAAATAACTCAGGATACTCCATCACCAGCAGGATTCAGTGAGTTAAGTAATTTCGATTTGACTACTGAAGATGAAATAAGAGAAATACTGAAAGAAACAGACATTAAGTCCTGTGACCTTGACCCCTTACCAGCATGTCTGATGAGGGATAATAAAGACCTTCTAGTTCCAATATTATGTGACCTAGTGAATGCATCCTTAACCAGTGGCTCCATGGATGGATTAAAATCAGCCAATCTCACACCCTTACTTAAGGGAAACTCACTTGACCCAAATGAACTCAAAAACTATAGGCCAGTTTCTAATCTAGCATTTGTAGGGAAAATCATTGAAAAAGTCGTTCTGAAACGTCTCAACACTCACTTAGCCAAGAACAAGCTTAACATCGACTACCAATCAGCATATAAAAAGAAATTCAGTACCGAAACACTGTTAATCCGTATTGTCAATGATCTCCTCATAGCATCTGATGAAAACAAGGCGACAGTTGTAATGCTCTTAGATTTGTCTGCAGCTTTCGACACAGTTGATCATCAGAAGCTGATATCTATTCTCAGCAAGGAGATAGGAATCAAAGGACTGGCTTTGAATTGGTTTAAAAGCTACCTTTCTGGACGCTGCCAAAGGGTAAAAATCGGGGATGCAAAGTCAGCTGAGATTATCATTAAGTTTGGTGTTCCTCAAGGGTCAGTCCTCGGTCCAATCCTTTTCAACATATACATCAGATCAATTTACAGCACTGTTCATTCATGCTCCTTTAACATTCATGGGTTTGCCGATGACCATCAGATTCTGAAATACTACTCTCCTGGTGAAGAATATCAGACCATGACGACAGACTTACCCCATTGCTTCAAGACCATCAGTGATTGGATGAGCAACCACTACTTACAGTTGAACCCTGGTAAAACAGAGATCATCGTCTTTGGAAGTGCAAGCACACTCTCAAAACTAGAATTACATGGCCTCTTTATCACTCCTGAAATTTGCATAAGATGTGTTTCCACTGCTAAAAACCTAGGCTTTCATCTGGACTCTGGACTTACCTTCCTACCACAAATTGAGAAACTGAAGATCAGCTGCTGCAATAAACTCAGGAACATATCCAAAATGCGCCCATTCTTGACATCAGATCAGATGCAACAGCTTGTACAGGCCCTTGTGATATCATCAATTGACTATTGCAACTCCTTGTATTATGGCACTCATTCCAAGAATTTACGACTTCTTCAAAATATTCAGAACCGATCGTGTGCAACAGTTTTGGGGCTGAAAAGGAGAGATGCAAAAACTGAACATTTGAAGGAGCTGCACTGGCTGAAAGTGACTGAGAGGATCGAATTCAAGATCCTGCTCACTGTTTTCAAGGCACTGAATGGTTTGACCCCAGATTATCTTTCAACACTTGTTAACTATAACAATATCAGTGGAAGTAGAACTCCGACATTACAGACTTGCATACCAAAATCTAAAATGGGTTGCCGATCCTTCAGTTATACTGCAGCTGTACTATGGAATAAGCTGCCTCAGAACATCAGGTCATGTGACTCATTGAAATCATTTAAAAGTAGCTTGAAGACTTTCTTGTTTAAGAGATGCTACGGTTAACTCGTAGAAATTCATAACGTTTTAACTTTCTGTTTATTGTCAAAAGGTTCACCATTGATAATGTCATCACAAGGAACTAAGATATTTACAATTTATTTTCATGTTGACAATTTTATGATTTATGAAGTATTCCACACAGTTGTGCATAGGGTTAAAGTAATTTACTTATTTTATCTCCTCAGTACTGTGTATAAGCAACCATATTTTATTATTTTTATTATTATTTATTGGGAATGGAAAAGATAAATAATCACTGCGACAAGTACAATGAGCCATTATCGTGTGTAACGCATTCCTTATCTCTTACACGCTGATAAAGATAAAGATATACCAGCTCGAATGTCACACCATATAAGTTTGCTATAAAGGCATTATATCAATTCAGTAGTTATTTATTTTCTTTCGTATCTCCTTCTCCAGTGCGTGTCCTGTTGGACTGCACCACCACCTGGCTATGGTACTCTTTAATTCCCGGTAAGAGACGAGACACCACGGGACACCTTGGCAGTTCTAAAAACCTATAAAATATGCAATTTCTGTTCAACTGTACTATTTCAGTTAATATGCAGCATCTTTTTTCAATTTGAAAGAAATTAGTTTTTAAAAGAGGGATATGACTTTCGGAGAAAACGTTTATCATAATGAGAATAATTGATGCATTTGAAAATTATTTTTAAATATTTCTATGCCGAACGTGATAATAATATTTGTATTATCAGATTCCTAATTCGTAACAGCGTAAATATACCTAATTAATCACAAGCGTAAATATACCTAATTGCTTTACTTAATTAAGGGAAATCAATGAAGCATATTACTGATAAGACATTGCTGCAGTAGTGAGTCCAGTGCATTCAATTTCAATATTAATTGAAGCATTTTCATTAAATAACATAAGCATTGGTTGAGTTTGAAATACAGTAGTTAAAATTTTCATTTTGATGATCAAAAATCAAACCGTGGAACTATTAAACTAGAAGATAAGTTTCTCAGCACTTTAAGCCAGGCTTAGGCAACAAGTTTTGAACATTATTTTAGTACTTTTCCCTTTTTCACCTTCCATCACCGATGAATATCATGATACCTTGCGAGGAATGTTCATGTGTTATTAAATGAGAAGGTGGGAATTTTTCGCACCCAAAATTGAGCCTGGTGATTAATTTTGGGATACTTATTAGGGTATGAGAAAATTAAGGTAGGTGCGAAAATATGAAGATTTTTTCCCGAAAAATTTAGCAAATTTCGCCCCATCTTTATAGCTTTATTTCCATCATAAAGTACGCAGCTGTTATCAGCAACATAATCTACAGTGTATAAAATACAAACAGTATACACATCAGTGTTTCAATTAACTGTTCTCTTTCCAGATTATAGGCTGACTGCGGAGACTTCAGTGGTTACTAACAACAGCATTCTGAGGGAAGCGGCATCCTACCTCTCTGAAAAGGGGCGCACCTCCTCCCCTCGGTCATTACTCAGGTTAGACAAAACTCTAAATGCTTGAACCCTTATTTTACTCTTTCATTAGTTCGAAAACAACAGCAGATATTTGGATTCCGTAAAAAGTTTCTGCAATCATGCCCAGCGGATGGTAGGTTATTACTTTGTACTTTGTAGTGACACCTCTAAAACCGAATAAAAGCCAACACCCCTGAAACTGGTTTATAAGGGATCGTTCAGAAGTTTCGTATCAGTTTTTCAGCACATTTTTACCCTCCCCTTCCCCATAATCAAGTTTTCAGTAGTAACAAACCCCCACCCCCTTCCTTCCACTGGATGATTACGTAATGTGAACAATCACTAATAACCTTAATCCAACTCAGTATATTCACGATTCATAGCACTAAAGATGCACCACTCGTTCACAAAGCAGCAGATTATTTTCCTATTGTGTGAGGTCTGAGTGTACCTACTATAACAATGAGCAGAGAGAGAGAGAGCCTCAGTGTACAATGATCACACATCCCATGGGGCTGCTCTACTAAAATAGTTTTCAACTGAGCTCTTACACTTCTAACATTGCTGCACGCGTACACCACTTCGGTTTCTAATGATCAATTTCCTGTCTTGTGGTAGAATTACTTTCTCTTTCAAAACGATCGTGTTGTTATCGAAGTTATCAATATATATAGGACCCGGGTTGATTTGTTAAGTGCGGCGCATGCTCTGATTGGCGCATGTGCAGCATTCCGATGGGCTGTGGGGAGGTGTTCGTGCTTACGGCGAAGCTGGTCTTCATTGTGTCCAGGACCCTTTACAGGGAGCAAGGTGAGGCAGTGAGAGAATCACGTGTATTTGCTTCAATGCATTGCATCCATAATGATGACAATGTCCATAATGTTAACTGTTAAGGCCCTTAATTATAATAAAAAGATGCATGCATGATTGCAAGGTAATGTCCAAGGTGATAACTTGCATGTGGCAGGAGTTCTTAACAATTCCTTGAGATCACAATAAAAACGCGTTACCCCCGCGTTAACGAAGAGAAACTTTCACATTAAACTTTGCATCGTATTCTCTGCTGCCTGTCGTGTCAATTTTACATCACTTAATGTTTTTATATATTGTCCACCATTGGTGCAAAAAGGAGTCAATTTTAACTAGAATATAATATAAGAGGGGCTCCATCTAAATAGTCATTTTGACCAAATATGTAATGTCATCGTAAATTAAAATTGAGATTTATAGCTGACGCTGGGAAATGAAGGCGACTCCCTCTATTAACTATTCAACTAATATTTGCAATTTTAAAGGCTTTACAAACAAGAAAATATGGGAGTTTATTAAGAGTCGCTGTATTATAATATTAGAATATCGTTCAGAGGATTGTTAATCTTCCTTTGGTCTCTCCTGGATATTTTAATAAGCCATTTTCTAGCAACACAAAAAACTAGTTGATTGTTCTACACTTTTGGGGCTGTGACCGACTTATAAGAGGTTCTGAGTTGTGGCAGTCAGTTGAACCGGGCTGAACAGTTGATTTGCGTTGACTTTTGAGACAGGACCTAAGCTCAGCTTATCAACGGCTGAGTTGGAAACTACAGAGTTGTGATGCTTTGTTTAGGTTAGTTATGTGTAGGATAACGTTCATCTTTTGCTAAGACTAATTTCATGAATATTCTGACCCATATAGTTGGATGGTGAGATATGGTGTAAGGTTCACTAGTTACAAGTTGTTACGATATACTCACCCCTTCTAATTCTATGAGGAGCATTGGATGACGAGTTAAGTAGTTAGACTCACCCCTTCTATGGAATAAGGTCAACTTGTTAAGTAGTTAGACTCACCCCTTCTATGGAATAAGGTCAACTTGTTAAGTAGTTAGACTCACCCCTTCTATGGACTAAGGTTGACTTGGAAAGTAGTTAGACTCACCCCTTCCATGGACTAAGGTTGAATAGTTTAGAAGATAGACTCACCCCTTCTATGGACTAAGGTTGACTAGTTTAGTAGTTAGACTCGCCCCATCCATGGACTAAGGTTGAATAGTTTAGAAGATAGACTCACCCCTTCTATGAGGATAGCCAGTACCCCAGGGTCAGCGTATTTAGGAATGGTGAGGTTGGACAGGGAATTATCGTACTCGATGAGGTACTTGAGGATGGGGCCGTTAGCTCTGACGGGTTCGTGCCACTGCAGCTGTGCGTTCCCCTCCTTCATGACGCACTGCAGGTCCTTCACTGGGTCAGGAACTGAGGGGGTGTGGCATGGTGTTAGGGGGTGTGGCATGGTGTTAGGGGTGTGGCATGGTGTTAGGGGTGTAGCATGGTGTTAGGGGGTGTGGCATGGTGTTAGGGGGTGTGGCATGGTGTTAGGGGGTGTAGCATGGTGTTAGGAGGTGTGGCATGGTGTTAGGGGTGTAGCATGGTGTTAGGGGGTGTGGCATGGTGTTAGGGGGTGTGGCATGGTGTTAGGGGGTGTAACATGGTGTTAGGGGGTTTAGCATCATGTAAGGGGGTGCTATAGGAGGGGTAGATTGAAGAAGGAACTGAGGGATGTAACATCATGTTAGGGGGTGTAACATCATGTTAGGCGGTGTAGCATGATGTTAGGGGGTGTAGCATGATGTTAGGGGGTTCAATGTAATAGGAGGGGTAGAGTGACGAAGGAACTGAGGGGTGTAACATCATGTTAGGGGGACAGAACAGCATGATGTTAGGGGGGTTCAATGTTATAGGAGGGGTAGAATGACGAATCTTTAGGATTGGAATTTGGATAATTTTCAAGAAGTGTACCATTGTAGCAACTCGAATTTTCAAGGCTTGATCAGAGAGAAATCATAGGGAAATGAAGTATCCTACGTCATAGTCTTCAGTTTTGAGAAAATTTAGGAAACTCAAACAAGAGAAAATTAAGGTGTTGTATGCGCCCACCTCCTTCCTATGAGACCGCTATTATTGAGGGGATAAAACAAATTTCATTATCTGAGTATCTGATATGGACGGCATTCTATATTGCTTTTTGTCTGCGGTGGAGGAGCAAAGGCAACAGAATATTCGATGACAAAAAACAGACTTCTTCCACTAGAAGTTACTAGAAACATCTCATTTCAGCGAAATAATGCATCGACTATATTTGAGAATTAATCACTTATTAGCCACCTGACATCGTTTTGAATTTCCTTTCATCACACAATATACAATTTTTTCAATTTTTCTTTTCCACCTACCAGTTGTTTTCCAATTCGGAGAGATACATGCACTGCTCTAGACTCAGGTCAACAGTTAAACTTCTGACAGTAAACCGGTTGGTGGAGTTTTACCACCTAAGCCGTGACTCGCAAATGAAATTAGGGCAGAAATTATGATAAGGAGATTGGCGTTGAATTATCGGCTAATTTAAAGCACTGGAAAGTTCTGAGCGACTTTCTGGGACACAAAATAGCGTGATTCGCATCGTGTAATATGTTCGAGAGTTCCGCAGGGAAACCACGTGATAAGTAGAATAAAAAGATAACCCCCAACGGTACAAGATACAGTAGTGCATTTTTCACATACACGTCGGCTGAGCGGACAAATTAGATTTACGTATTTTCTATTCCGGATGAAAGTGTGAGGTAACCCTAGACGTTTGAGATAAGGGTTTCTGAATAACACTCGCTAACCGGCCTCGTGTACGGTCATTGCTTAACCAGTTCTACAACTCGATTCACGACCTTCGTAGCTCCTTCGATCAGACCATCACTTCCAAAAGCCATGGATTCAACTTCTTTAAGATTTGCATTCTCTTCTGCGAAGTTAGAGCTTTTTGCTAAACAACTTGTAGTGAAATAACATTGGTTTAATATCATTTCACCCATTTCAACTCTACTAACTATGCACGGTATGTTTGAAACCTTTTTTCCCTTCCGTTTTCAATGAATTTGTACGTATTATATATGTTTTATATAACTTAACCCATTGCTAGGAATATAATTGGGTTCTGTGCCGCACACCCTGTTGCTGGTTATGGACTCAAAGAGTAGGTTCAACCCCTGAGAATACACTGAGAATTCAGTAGAATGTTGTGCAAACTTATTCTTGCTATTCGATCAATCTTCAGTTTTTTGGGTCTCAAGTTTATCTTTCGAACAAGAACTCTTGGAAATATTTATGTAATATAGATGGTCGAATATGCAAGAAAAAAGCAGTTTTAGGTTGCACAGCTTTCTCTGGTTCTCACGGTGTTATTTTTGATTTCCACCACACCTCCTCAGTCAATCATTCAACCACATGAAACTGTCAACTCGCTCACTATCATTGTGCTGAAATGCAGTATCAGAATCACAGACATGAAGTTCTGAAAGCTGAAATCCTGAGAGAATTCTCAACATGTGATTAAATTATGTTGCAAATCAAGGTATGGTCGGGTGATTCTAAACCCTTCCCTTTCAGATACAATGCTCGGTGCAGTAGCCCACTACTTCGAATCCAACTGTTTCTCCTGGAGAGCTAACAAAATCAAGCGGCTACCCCCTTCAGCTGATGCTTCTAATCAGAACACCTTCAACCGCAAGTACGGAATCGTCCGTAAGCTCGGTGCCGGGGGTTACGGCACAGTGTTCCTCGTCGCCCGGCGGAGCGACGGCCGCCACTTCGCCGCTAAGATCGTGCCGCGGGCGCGGTGCCGGCGCACTTCCTGGTGCTCGCGACGCCAGCTGGACATCCCCAACGAGGTGGAGATCTGGGAGGGCCTGGCTCACGACAACATCGTGAAGTTGGAGGAGAGCTTCCTGGAACGCGGACACTGGGTAATCGTCACAGAGTACCACGCCGGCTTCCACGACCTCTTCGACTACAACACGGACAAGGAGCGGAGTGAGACATTGAGTGAGACAGAGGCTAGGAACATCCTGAGACAGGTGGCGGGGGTGTGTCTCAGTCTGAGGGAGGCTGGCATAGACCACAGGTGGGGACTTAAACTACTCCGTCTTATTAACTTTCTTTATTCTTTAAATCTCTCCTATCTAATTACGCTGTTTTCTAAGTATTAATGCTTCTATACCAGGACTTGTATTGAAATAAATTTTTCATTTTCAGGGACATTAAAGATGAGAACTTGCTGTACAACCCAGACACGAAGCAGATAAAGCTCATTGACTTCGGATCAGCTACCAGGATAGACTCTTCGCAGACTTACACTCACATCCAAGGTATTATTGCAGGAATGAACCAACAGCCAATTTTATGGCATATTGAGCTGTGCATGAATCGTGAAGTGAATCGTAAATTACAAAAACCCAATTTATGATCCTAATGAATGATTATTTTCTCCAATGGACAGTCTGCAGTCCACGTCAACTGAAGTGTGAAACCTTCACCCCCCCCCCACGCAGGGACGGACGTGTACATCCCGCAAGAGTACTACACCACAGGAAGCTACACAGCGGACGGGGGCACTGCCTGGGCTATCGGGTGTCTGGCCTACATCCTCCTCGCCAGAAAACCACCCTTCTTCAACAGAGACCACGTCCGGGCCCACGAGGCCCTCGACTGGAGCCCCAACCCGGGCAGAGAGCCGGTATCTGCAGAGGCACGGGCCTTCGTGGAGCGGTGTCTGGACCGGGATGTGGAGTCGAGGTGGGGACTGGATCAGATAGTGGGGTGTGAGTGGCTGGAGGAGAAGAAGGGGGTGGAGTGCAGGCTCCAGCGACATGGATGACAGGGTGGAGTGGTGCTCACCCTCCTGGTGAGATTATAGTGTCTGAGTGAGAGTAGTGCTTGGATCGGTAGGACTTTAGGATGAAATTAGGTTAAAAAGACTTCGACCCTCTTGAAAAAAAAACGTGCCCCTGCATATCAGAAGGACAACAAAATTGACAATACCAAATTAGACTAATTTACAATTTTAATGATCGTGGAGAACACCAAATAAAATGGGTTTATGTATGATATTGATATTTTGATTATCAGTAATTTGCTTAAAATGTTTTACAGTAATTGAATTGGGATTAACATAGAGAAAACAGACGTAAACTATTTAATTCTCACAGTCAATCGCTGTCTTACCATTTAATTTTATTTTTTGAATTTTTTAATTATTGTTTTTGCACTGACATTTCAATATTTTATTGCTTATTTTACGGAGTGCTAGACCATTGTTATATTAAATTATAATATATAAAATTAATAATATTCTTTCCAAAGTCGGATCGCCGAAGACATCTCGTGACGTTACTATGTTTCGGCATTGGGCTTTAACATGAATGATATAACAAACAAAACTCTTTTCTTTGACTCTTATCTCTAACATAAATTAATTTCACCCCAATTTCTATGAAGTGTTCATAAATTCATCAATTACTGATAAGTGACAAACTGAAAATTATTGGCCTAATGAAGTTGACATGGGACTGTCTTCTCGTATTCACATGCCACGAAGATGCTTCGGTTGGGCCCAGGGTATTTTGGCAGAGGGTATTCGGTAAAAATCGTACATTATAATTACTAGCAAAACCCGCGACCTCCGGTCGGGTGCTCGATTGGGTTGCGAGTGATGTCAGACCGGACAGACTGGGTCCTGCTAGAAAGCAGTACCTGAGACCTCATATCAAAACATTCATAACATACTGTGAATTTGCTGATGAGACAGTGCTTTACAATCCATATAGTCTAGTTAACCAGTGTCAAGGATCTAATTTCACGTCTTCTGATACATTACGGAGTGGTGTCAGACCGGACAGACGCCAGACAAACATAATTACATAGATAAATATATATATGATGAAGAATTATATATAGTAAGATATTATCTTACCTCCGTAGGCGGCAGTGACGCGTATTGTGTAACCATGGTTCTTATCTTACCTCCGTAGTCAGTAGTGACGCGTATTCTGTAACCATGGTACTATTATCTTACCTCCGTAGTCAGTAGTGACGCGTATTCTGTAACCATGGTACTATTATCTTATCTCCGTAGTCAGTAGTGACGCGTATTCTGTAACCATGGTTCTTATCTTACCTCCGTAGTCAGTAGTGACGCGTATTGTGTAACCATGGTACTATTATCTTACCTCCATAGTCAGTAGTGACGCGTATTGTGTAACCATGGTACTATTATCTTACCTCCATAGTCAGTAGTGACGCGTATTCTGTAACCATGGTTCTTATCTTACCTCCGTAGTCAGTAGTGACGCTTATTCTGTAACCATGGTTCTTATCTTACCTCCGTAATCAGTAGTGACGCGTATTCTGTAACCATGGTACTTATCCTAGTCAGTAGTGACGCGTATTCTGTAACCATGGTTCTTATCTTACCTCCGTAGTCAGTAGTGACGCTTATGACTTCACTCTTTTGCCCGGGTTGGTTGGTTGAGAAGGGCTGTACAATGAAATAATAGGTGGTCCAAGGCAGGAGATCCCCGATGGTAACAGTGTTGTCCTGCACAGTGGTGACGACAGAGTTGTCACTGTCAGTTGCGTTGTACACGTGATAGCCCTGGAGAAGATAATCTAGTGGTGATGTCAGTTGTCAGATAATGAATTAGAAGATAATCTAGTGGTGATGTCAGTTGTCAGATAATGAATTAGAAGATAATCTAGTGGTGATGTCAGTAGTCAGATGATGAGTTAGAGAATAATCTAGTGGTGATGTCAGTTGTCAGATGATGAGTTAGAAGATAATCTAGTGGTGATGTCAGTTGTCAGATGATGAGTTAGAAGATAATCTAGTGATGATGTCAGTTGTCAGATGATGAGTTAAAAGATAATCTAGTGGTGATGTCAGTTGTCAGATGATGAGTTAGAAGATAAGCTAGTGGTGATGTCAGTTGACAGATGATGAGTTAGAAGATAATCTAGTGATGTCAGTTGTCAGATGATGAGTTAGAGGATAATCTAGTGGTGATGTCAGTTGTCAGATGATGAGTTAGAGGATAATCTAGTGGTGATAACAGTCGTCAGATGGTGAGTTAGAAGATATTCTAGAAGTAATGTCAGTTGTCAGATGATGGGTTAGAAGATATTCTAGAAGTAATGTCAGTTGTCAGATGATGGGTTAGAAGATAATCTAGTGGTGATGTCAGTTGTCAGATGATGAGTAAAGATAATCTAGTGGTGATGTCAGTTGTCAGATGATGGGTTAGAAGATAATCTAGTGGTGATGTCAGTTGTCAGATGATGAGTTAGAAGATAATCTAGTGGTGATGTCAGTTGAGAGATGATGAGTTAAAAGATAATCTAGTGGTGAGGTCAGTTGTCAGATGATGAATTAGAAGATAATCTAGTGGTGATGTCAGTTGTCAGATGATGAGTTAGAGGATAATCTAGCGGTGATGTCAGTTGTCAGATGATGAGTTAGAAGATAATCCAGTGGTGATGTCAGTTGTCAGATGATGAGTTAGAGAATAATCTAGTGGTGATGTCAGTTGTCAGATGATGAATTAGAAGATAATCTAGTGGTGATGTCAGTTGTCAGATGATGAGTTAGAGAATAATCTAGTGGTGATGTCAGTTGTCAGATGATGAGTTAGAAGATTATCTAGTGGTGATGTCAGTTGTCAGATGATGAGTTAGAAGATAAGCTAGTGATGATATCAGTTGTCAGATGATGAGTTAGAAGATAAGCTAGTGATGATATCAGTTGTCAGATGATGAGTTATACAGCTGGGGAACAATCCGGTGTAAGGTAAGCAGTACAACCGGTCCTACCGATAACAATGTGTTCAAAATTAAATATTGCGTCACACGTTTCAGTACAAGATTGCGTAGGTACTTCATTACAATGTAAGAATGAGACAACAACACGTATCAATCCTCACCACAACGTCCACTTTGGGCTTGTCCCACACGATCACCACAGCGGTGCTGTTTTCTGGGAAGGCTCGGGGGTTCGTAATGCTGTCCGGGGAGGAGCCCTCGATCTGAACGTCCACCACGTCCGCGTACGCTGCGTCGTCCTTGTACCACGTCTTAACCTGCGTGAGAATTGAGATGAGAACTAGAAGACACCGTCAACTGATAGGGAAGAGAGACTTTCAGATATTCACAGGACACAGGTAAGGCTTCAAAAATAGGCTTAAACCTTACGTAATTCCTAAACCTTGTACAATATATTATTTCAGGAATATGTCCGATAAAGGAACTTTGATGACATACTTCGATCACAGTACACACCACACCCAGACCACACTGCACTAGGGCATTACATAGCGCACTACATGATACAATGTACACACCAAACACCTACCCGAATAGTGTAAGCAGCCCCCACAGTGAGACCAGTCAGTTTCATGCTGGTTTTCTGGGTGCTTTGGTGCTTCGGCACCCCCGGTCTGTCGCTCATCCAGTACTCCACTGCGTAACCCGTGGGAGTTCCACTGCTGGGGGCACTCCACGACACAACTGCTTCACGGTTAGAGACATCTACCTTCACTGCTTTGGCTGGCTGATGGTCGGCGTCTGAGGGAGATAATCTTGCCATTGACCACGTGCAGAAAACTGATGCATCATCCCCAACTTTGCAGCGTGTCACATAACCTCTGTTATTGTGGCATAACTATCCAAGCCAATGCAGTATGATAGCATGTATCCTAATGATTCTATACTTTTATATAAACGAAAATTTATCCAATGAATTGATTGTAATGTGCCAAAAAATAAATAGATACTATTTACCTTAAAAAATAATTTTGTTTACCTAAGTTCGCGGCGCTTTTTTGGGGGGGGGGGACAAAAACCCCCCGGTGGGCATTACCTAAAGGGGTGGGGCAAAACCCGGGGAAAACCCAAAACCCCCGTCGGGGGGGTAAAACACCCCCGGGGGGGCGACATTACCCGTGGGGGGAAAAAACTAAGGGAGGGAAATTTTTTTTTGGGGGAAGGAAAATGTCATTTTAGTTTCCAAAAATTTGGAACCTATTTCGGGGGGGTTTTTGGTGCCTCGGGGGGGGTTTTTGGGTTTTGGGGAGGGGGAAAACCCTTTACGTCGGGGTGGAGCCAATTTACCGGGGGGAGAACACGCGGGGTGGAGCAACCTTTCGTGGGCGGCACCCAATTTCCGAGGAGGTGGGGGAAACCCCAGGGGGAGAAAACCCCAGGGGGAGGCCAAACTCCGGGGGTGGAGTTTACTGTAGGGGGGGAAAGGAATTACGCGGAGGGGGGGAAACTTCTCAGGGGGGGTCAACGTCAGGGGTGGAAAAAAAAAATTTTAAGGGGGAGAAACCTTTTGGGGGGGGGAAGAAACCCCGGGGGGGCAACACCGGGGGGGAGCCTTGAAAGGGGGGGAAGACCCCTGGGGAGGTGGGAAACCTTCGTCAGGGGTGGAAAAATTTTTATGCGGGGGGGTAGAACCTTACCCAGGGGGGGGCAGTTTTACGTCAGGGGGGAGCAACCGGGGGTGTGGGAAACCCCTATCAGGGGGTGGAGCAGACCCAAGGGGGGGAGCAAACCACAGGGGGTGGAGCAGACACTTACGTCAGGGGGGGAAAGACCTTACGTCAGGGGTGCAAAACCCCCGGGTGGGTTTAAAAACTTAGGGGGGAAGGACATTTTCGGGGTGGGGGGGGTTTTTGGGGGGAGGGGGGGGGGTTCGCAAGGGGAGGCCCCTTACGTCAGGGGGGGAAAAATTATGGGGGGTAAGCATTACTTAGGGGGTGGGCAGCCAAAAGTGGGGGGGCCCTACGTCAGGGAGGGGAATTTTTTTGGGGGGGAGACACCCTGGGGGTGGGGCAGCCCCAACTGTGGGGGAGTGGGAGCGAACTTACGGTCAGGAGGGGGCAAAACCCTTCCCCAAAGGGAGGGAAGCATTATTCGGGGGGGCAGACACTCGTCGGGGAGCGGTAAACCTTCGTCAGGGGTGCGGCCTTTTCGGGGGTGTGGGGCCTTAGTAAAGGGGTAAAACCACGTCGGGGAGGGGAGCAAAAATTTACTGCGGGGGGGGGAAGCCTTACTGTAAAGGGAGTGGGGAACACTTACGTCGGGGGGGGGAGAACTTACTGTCAGGGGTTCGAAACCCCAAAGGGGTGGGGGAACCCGGGCCCCGCGGGGGGAAAAGGGGTTTTCCAAAATTCCCCCCGGGGGGGGAAACCCGGGGTCAGCATTCCCGTCGGGGGGGGAGCCAAACCTGTGGGGGGAGCAGAAATTACGTAGGGTGTGGAGCAGAACTTCTTCAGGGTGGGGGGAAAAACTTAGTCGGGGGGGGCAACCTT
>WFMF01000236.1:100331-198970 GCA_011033025.1 Beroe forskalii
GCAGTCATGGATCCTCAATACCACTCTCTGCTCGCAGACTGGAACGAGGGTTAGAAACTCACATACACAGACCAGAAATCAGATGGACATTGACCAATCAGCGCGAGTTTATGGTCAAATCGCACGCAGATTGATCAATGGGCAATGGACCTTTGGCTAAGCTAATATATAAATCAGAAAATATATCAGTATAGACGAAGCAATATGAACTTGTTAAACTGTTTTAATATGGACATGAGTTTTCATGGCACACGGTATGAGCCATGAGCCCTGAAAGCATGAGCCATGAGTTGTGAAAGCGTGAGTCATGAGCTCTCTAGGCATACGACATGCGCAACTCGCAAGAAAACGACTAAAAGCATACGACATGAGACACGATTTCTCAGGGCATATGACGTGAGACATGGCACTGAGATCAGAGCAGCCATGAGTACTGATCAGCCATGAGCCTGGGACCTGGGCAGCCATGATCAGCTTTCAGGCCATGAGCCCAGTGACACAGACTGTTCAAATGGTCACTGTTCATTGAATACCCTCAGCATCATTGAGTTATTGACAGTATATCAGTTTCCCCAACGCCCGTTACTATGACTACTATCAGCGCGCAGCTTCATACGAATCATCCCGTGCCCTGCAATTGGTCGAGCCCATAGCAACTATATAAAACCCTAAACCGACGCCAAGATTCAGTATAGTGAAGTAACGCTAGGTCTTCGTGAACTGAACGTGAAATTTGCTCCAAATCTCAAACTTGGGGCCAAATTTGACAAACAATCGATGAAAATAGTCATGTAAAAAATCTTATTCTATAGAGTATAGATCTAAATTTATCACTGGTCGAAAATACTCTTTTCGGATTGGACCGTGGTCACTCATATATAAGGGACACTTAGTTAAAAGACGTGACCTTTGGCTGTTCAATGTATGCCCTGCTAAATTTATCTGTCTTTAAAAATATGTTAAAATCATGAATTTATCAGTTTTCCAAAGTATGAATCGTGTTTACAGGGCCACATATGAGCATAATATAATATGTAATGCCATGAGGACAAAAAGTTTTGCTGATCTAAATCGACTATTCATATAGTTGACGAAAAATACGATCGGTAATTTCAGAAAATTAGCGGTAGCTAACTTATATTTAAATACGAATTATTGGTAGTCCACGTACTGTTGAAATAAAGTTTACGAATTGAAATAGTTTGAAATTTTTGAATTTTCTTCGAGAGCGAGAGCGCGACAGCGTGTAAATTATATAATTATAACGCATAACTTATTATATATTCCTTGATACAAATATTCAATATTTAGAACAATGAATCCAAAAATCTCGGTGTAAATTACAGAAAACTCCAAAGTTTCCAATATATAATTTAAGCAAGTCTATATTTTTCTATTAGTCAAAGGGAGAAAACGAAAACGAGACTTCCTCGACCAGTATCAACGCGTATTAGGAAAGCGGAAAAGGGAAGTTAGGCCGTGGAAAGCAGAGGTTAAGGCTGAGGTCACTATTAGAGTCTGAAACGGTGGATTGATGACGTCATAGTAGCGTAGAACTGTGAGTTGATGAAACCATTTAAAGTTTCCTATATACGCTGTTTCCTTGCCTTGATAAGGGCTCCTGGATATAACCTTAATGAGTTCGACTGAGGGTAGAGGGAAGGTGAAAGTCAGTCAGAGCTGAGGTTCCAAGTCCCGTGCGATGTAGAAACAATTAAGTATGAAAAGAATTTCATATTATTGCTGTCCTGAATATGCTGGACTCTTATTAAGTCACGGAATTCGAGGCGTATCAAGCTCTACCGAAGTTAGTCGGGAGAGTTGCGCTAGGTGCCGAAATTATCAACATACGTTGATGTGAGGTTATCATGGATCCTGGAGGTCGAGAAATGTAGTAAATCTGTGGTGCCCTTGATTGCAGTATCTGGGCATATCAAGCTCTTCTATTGAACATACCCAGGGAAAGGTTGCGCTGGGTGCTGCGAGGAACCCAAATTAAAAGGTTGGTACCCAGTACCCACCGAAAGTTTTTAAAAACGTTGATTTGAGATGAGAGCTAATTATAATCGATTGAAATGTGACAATCAGTAAACGCACTGATTGGTCATGAGTATTGAGTAGTCAGCAATACGTGTTTGGGAAGTTTGCTTGAATATTTTTTTTACTTTTTATAACGTTAGATTGACAATTTAGCATTAACATAGAGTCAATACAAAATCACCCAATAGCATGGACTCACCCAATAGCTTGGAGTAGATTTGCGGGAATGAAATGATAAAATTTGAAACAAAAATAAAGTTGTTGATATTTCAAAATATCAACAGTTCTCAATATACATAAGAATATTAGAAATTCTCAATCCTTGTGAATTTTCGAAATTCCAGCTTTATGATCATACACTTGCATTAGCCGGGAAAAGGGTTAATTTCAAAGCAAACTATTGGTCAGAGCACAGGTTTTGGAGTTTCTAACGTCAAATGGAAGCAAATATATTTGCGAACATACAGATATACTAAATGCGGGATGGACCTGTGAGATCCAACCTTCAGTCCCCGGTGTAGAGGGGGCCGCCAGGAGGGAAGTCACCCCACGACACACCTAGTATCATCTAGCGTTCATAACTATGGAAACTATAGGATTATTTCGAACATCAAATCCAAGCAACTATATTTCCCAAGAGGCATATTGAGGTAGAATATACCAGTGCAAGGTATAATACCAGTGCAGGTAGAATATACCAGTGCAAGGTAGCGGTCCTCTTACCACAGACTCTACGTACCTTAGGACTGCCTCCAGCTCTCTCACTCTCTCAACACACACGGTATATAACAACTCACTATATTGCACGGCCAAGTAGAATCATATGTCAAATTATTATGAATCATATAAATTCAAAGCTCCAGCATATATTATCATAAGATCATACTACTATTATTATTGTAATATACTAGGAGCTCTGAGAGTATAGTAATCCGGCTTATTTTCCTGGAGTCGTCTGGATTACCATTTACACATATATGCGTGTGTGCACATGCATCGATGGATGGAGGGAGCGATAAAGGCGCGCAATTTACAGTGCGCAATTTACTTTCGATAAGATTTCTGTCGATATTTACGCGTTTTATTGATCGATCTATGTGCACAAATCATTATATAATGGGTGACCAGAGAAGGAGCAGGAGGATTAATTATTTATGGATTAGGCGGACTTTGACCAAAGTTAAGGGGGGGGGGGGGGTTCAACCCAAATTTTTTGGAAAACACGTTTCTAGGCCCCCAAATAAATTTTAGGCCCCCAAATAAATTTTTTGTTCCGAGGACCAAAAATCCCCGGGGATTTTTGGTCCGAGGACCAAAAAATTTTTTTGGGGGCCTAACTCAAAATTTCGATCAATAACATAAGTGCGAAATTAAGTTTCAAAAGCGATTCTGAAAATTTCGGTAAAAATATTAAAAATGGCGGAGGAGTAGCGAAAATGTAAAGTCGATTTTCGCAAAACCGCAAACCGAGAAAATGGCAATTTTGTGGTTTTTTAGAGGTTTTTTGGACCTCAAACGACCATTTTAGTAGCAATCAACCCCATACTTGCAGAGAATACATAAACCAATGCTATCTATCGAATAAAGTTGGTTTCATTCAAAAATATTGATATTTGGCCAAGTTATGGGCCAAAATAAGCTTAGAGCTGACGCGCGTATGCCCACATATGGGCATACGTTTTTCGGCCATAACTCGGCCATTTTTTGAGATATCGACTTCAAATTTTTTTGCGGTAACTCAGGAGACCATTATCTATCGATTGCACAACTCAGATCTCGTCTAAGTCGCTTTTGAAAAAATATGCCCATTTTAGGCCCATATTTGGGCATGGCGTCACGGCGGCGCCAGTGGGTCTGGGGGTACCAAACCCGGCCAAAAAATTGGCCCACGTGGTGTACCTTTTGGGTCAACCATTATTTCAGAAACGTGTTTTCCAAAAAAATCCCGGCTGAACCCCCCCTTAATAATAGATGGACACCAATTGATTAAACCTATCGTGGTTTAAAATCGTGAATCGATCGGATCTATTGAAGTCATTGGTGACTCTAAAACCAACCCGTTTAGGCAATGAAAGGAAGCAGACATCAAGATATCGAACATATCGAACATATCGTGTCTACCACATCAGGCCTGATGGGTTTTACACACGGGGTGCATGGGTAACATTACATAGAAATATTAGCTATGGTGAATCAACTATATTGTCGTGCTGTTTGACTTGAAGTTCCTTTGCAATGAAACAGGAAAACTGGAATTCTATCAATATCTTGGGAACAAGTGGCAAATAACAAGAAACAAAATGAAAAGTAGAAAATGAATTCAAAGGTCCGAGATATAGGACTGAATGAAACAAAATGCAAAGTTGGGCGATGCTGTACTTCAAGATACTTAAATAACCAAAGAACTGATAAGAATCACGCGAAGAAAGTTTAAAAAATAATAGTTCTAATTGAAAAATGACCCAAAACATGAATTGCGCGCACGCAAATAACTTATATTTTCTGATAAATGGCCCATGAGTTATGTTTGTTTTCGCTTCTAAAGTTCTAGAAGGTTATTATTTTTATGTGAATAACTGAATAACAATCGTAGGCGGCCTTTTGATAGTAAATCATGAACATAAACCAATTAATCATTACAAAAGAGGAACATTAAAATGGTAATTAAAGAAGTGGGTTGTTTATGGAGTTGATTCATATGTTGTTTTAAAAGCATCTAGATTTAATTCACCGCAGCTTTTCATTCGCTAGCCAGGAAATCATGAACTTTTACCTACCTTATTAACAAACAAACTGGGAAACTTACTAATCAAGATATTATGATTGATGATATTTCCAAGATAAGCACATGAGTTCATTAGGCGATTCTTCACGGGAAAAGATATGGATCAGAAATAATAATGCATTTTTATCGAATCAATTTACTGTCATTAACTGCACGCTATGAAATGAATCCTAGCATATCAGTATAGAATTAGAATCGGAAAAGGCACGGACTACGGACTAACAACGCACGTTTCATTGGCAGAATAATTAGAATAATCTCGAGGGGTTTTTATGAGTGAGGATTTTCACTAAGAACAAGGTTTTAATTGCAGGGTTTTCAATACAATGAATAGGTTTTTAGAGGAGGGTGCTTCATATCAGGGTTTTCAAATCAGGGGTTTTCAGGCAGGGGTTTTCAGGCAGGGGTTTTTAATGCAGGGGTTTTTAATGCAGGGCTTTTTGAAGTAGGGTTGATTGGTGCCGGGTTTTTAGTGCAGGTTATTTTCAGTGAAAATAAGGGTTTTTAGAGCGAGGTTTTTAAAGTGTATAACGTCAACATTTCGCTGCTGCAGCGCGTACACGTCGCCCTGTTATTATTAAATTACAGAAATGACAGATATCAGGTCACGGCATCCCGATGACAGCAGTTATATATACTTTAGTCTGCTCTCGTTACCATGGCGGTTACCATGACGTCATTATCATAGCAACACGTAGTGAGTTGATGGCGTTGATAACCGCGTATTTTTCACGCGCGGAGTGTGTCATATATACCCGTGAATCTCGGCTCTAAAACACACAGTACGCAGTCCTATGTCACCAGCTGTACACTGCACGCTGTGACGATGATGTCACGTGCCGGGAGAGCAAACATCCAATCAGCGCGCAGCACCAACAGCAATCAACCAATCAGCGCGCAGCACTAATAGCAATCTACCAATCAGCGCACAGCACTAATAGCAATCTACCAATCAGCGCGCAGTAAGAGCGCTGTAACGATGATGTCATAATATGCCATAAATTCTATACTCTTAGAGAGAGCAATGCTTCATGAATAAAAATCCAAAAAATTCTAAACGCAAGGAGGTAAATATAAATTGACTGCAGTAATGAAAAATATAATAGTTGAGAGACTTAACACATGAATTTACCTTTGATTCAGAGCAAATTCAGAGTCAAGTTATCAGATCTAAGACGTTGTAAAATATTTACAACATGTACTGAATATTATTGCACCACCAATCTGCCGATAGGTCCGCTTAATATGAAAATTATGAAAATATGTATCGGGGAATAAAATTATCCGGATTTACGTTGACACGGGGATAGAAACTGTTGGTTAAGTAGTGGGTCAAGAGGTCAAAGTTACTTTCAATATCACCGAAATTACGACTGTCGCTTGACTGAATATTTTGCGGACTTTCACCAAAGTTAGTTAGATGGCTGGGACCACCGATTAATAGATCGTGAATCGATCGGATCTATTGAAGACGTTGGTGACTCTAAAACCCGTTTAAGCAATGAAAGAAAGCAGACAGCAAGATATCAAACCTATCGTGTCTACCACATCAGGTGATGGGTTTTACACACGGGCTGCATGGGCTACAACGTGTTATAATCAACAAGATAATAACAGCGAATTACAGCTTAGTCAACAGTAGATACACACAGCAGATATACACACCTCAATAGGGTTTATAGCTCAGCTTAAACGCAAGGAAATGATGGGTTTACACACGGGCTGCAAGTGCATGGGTCACACTACATAGAAATATGATAACAATTCCTTTTCAATGAAACAGGAAAACTGTAATTCTATCAATATCTTGGTAGCAAATAGCAAATAACAAGAAACAAAATGAAAAGTAGAAAATGAATCCAAAGGTCCGAGATATAAGAGTTGATGAAACAAAAATGCAAAGTTGGGCGATGCTGTACTTCAAGATACTATAATTAGGTACCAAAGAACTGATAAGAATCACGCTAAGAAAGTTTAAAAAAATAATAGTTTTAACTGAAGAATGACACAAAGCATGAATTGCGCGCACGCAAATAACTTATATTTTCTGAAAAATGACCCATGAGTTATGTTTGTTTTAGCTTCTAAAGTTCTAGAAGGTTATTATATTCATGTAAATAACAATCATAGGCGGCCTTTTGATAGTAAATCATGAACATAAACCAATTACTGATTACAAAAGAGGAATATTAAAATGGTAATTATAAGTGGGCATTGTTTTAAAAACATCTGGATTTGATTCACCGCAGCTTTTCATGCGCTAACCAGGAAATAGTTTACTTTTACCTACCTTATTAACAAACAAACTGGGAATCTTACTAATCAAGATATTATGATACTTCCAAGATAAGCACATGAGTTCATTACCTGTGATACTTCACGGGAAAAGATATGGATCAGAAATAATAATGCTTTTTCATCGAATCAATTTTCTGTCATTAAGTGCACACTATGAAATGAATCCTAGCATATCAGTATAGAATTGGAATCGGAAAAGGCACAGACTACGGACTACCAACGCACGTTTCATTAGAATAATCTCGAGGGGTTTTACAAGTGAGGGTTTTCACTAAAAACAAGGTTTTAATTGCAGGGTTTTCAACATTATAATCAAGAGGTTTTTAGAGAAGGGTTTTTATAGCAGAGGATTTGGAGCAGGGTTTTTCACTAAAAGTAGGGTTTTTCAGGCAGGGGTTTTTATTGCAGGGGTTTTTGGAGCAGGTTTTATGGGTGCCGGGGGTTTTCACTGAAAATAATGTTTTTAGAGCGAGGTTTTTAAAGTTTATAACGTCAACATTTCGCTGCAGCAGCGCGTACACGTCGCCCTGTTATTATTAAATTACAGAAATGACAGATATCAGGTCACGGCATCCTGATGACAGCAGTTATATATACTTTAGTCTGCTCTCGTTACCATGGCGGTTACCATGACGTCATTATCATAGCAACACGTAGTGAGTTGATGACGTTGATAAGCGCGTATTTTTCACGCGCGGAGTGTGTCGTATATACCCGTGAATCTCGGCTCTAAAACACACAGTACGCAGTCCTATGTCACCAGCTGTACACTGCACGCTGTGACAATGATGTCATGTGCCGGGAGAGCAAACATCCAATCAGCGCGCAGCACCAAAAGCAAAAAACCAATCAGCGCGCAGCAACAATAGCAATCAACCAATCAGCGCGCAGCACCAAAAGCAATCAACCAATCAGCGCGCAGTAAGAGCGCTGTAACGATGATGTCATAATATGCCATAAATTCTATACTCTTAGAGAGAGCAATGCGTGCTTCATGAATAAACGCCAATAAAAAATCACTTAAACGTAAAAGGAGGTAAATATAAATTGACTGCAGTAATGAAAATATAATAGTTGAGAGACTTAACACATGAATTTACCTGATTCAGAGCAAATTCAGAGTCAAGTTAATGATCTAAGACGTTGTAAAATATTTACAACATGTACTGAATATTATTGCACCACTCAATCTGCCGATAGGTCCGGGTTTAATATGAAAATTATGAAAAATATGTATCGGGGAATAAAATTATATCCGGATTTACGTTGACACGGGGATAGAAACTGTTAATTTAAGTAGTGGTCAAGAGGTCAAAGTTAGCTAATATCACCGAAATTCCGACTGTCGCTTGACTGAAATATTTTCAAAAACAGACTGTTGCAAAGTTAAATCTCAGACTGTGGTTCAAGTGCTGGGAAAGTCTTGCTAACAGCTTTAAAGTCAAATATGCACGTGCAATTGTTCCGTAACACCTTTGGCAGAAACGCGACAAATATGGTTCCTATAGTATCAAACAGAAAACTCCACGAATTGAGCTACTAGCGGTTCGAAGAAATCCCTGGGTTTTTTCATCCCGTCTAATTTCAAAATTTGACCGGTACCGGGGCAGTGATTTCGACCAGGTCCGGCCAGGTCCGGGAAGCCCGGAAGGGCCGAGGGCAGTGATTGTAGTCGGGGCCCAACCAAGTCCCCGACTAGCATCAAACAGAAAACACGACGAGCATGTTTCGGAGCTGTTCAGAAGAACCACCACTGTGATTCTCCGTATACCGTATCTCGTAAAATGTAATAAATTTACCGCTAAATTAGCCGCGTAAATCTGGTTGCACGCATATATTGTAGTCACTATGACGACATCAGCGCCCCGACTCTAAACCCTGATAATGACGTCATCCTCAACTGCCTCACGCTCGGATTCCACGAGTTTGCTCTGTAATCCGCAGTGTATTGTCTGCAGTAATCGCGGAATTGACCTTGCACTGACGTAAGCCGGGAGCAGTGTGGTAGTAGGAGAGTAACGACCAGCATCCGTCGAGTATTCCATGCTTATATGGCAAATACTTGGTCTGTTCCATAAATAATTTCACACCTCAATAAATTGAAGGAATGAGCTTCAGAAGAGAATACATCATGATGTTATATAGACGCAAATCTGTTGAACCACCATTTTGAAATGGTTATGAACTCCCATAAAGGCAATAGTTTTGAAGTAACGACCTCTCTAATATGAACATGGACTGCTGCCGAGGGACGGTCAGAGGGCTGGTACCTTGCACTGGTACTCTCTCTATCAGAAACAACCCTTCCCTGTATACACACGAGTGCTAGGATCGCAGTGGTCTCTAATATTCAGAGCAGTTATACCAGCAGTTAAACCTTAACGAACTCCTTCTCCTCCTACTCCTCCTCCTACTCCTCCTCCTCCTCCTCCTCAGGAATAACTGTTACACTGTACACTCAGTGTACTGTAAGAGAGGGGGTGACGTCATTTTCAGGGGATAGAATGGTGAGTTGATGACGCCACACCGCCTAGTTCTACACGCTCTGTCCAGTGAAGAGTGGTTAAAGTGACGTCATTATCACGGGTTATAATGGTGAGTTGATGACGTCATCCCTACCTCTGGAAGGGGCAGGAGCAGGGGAAGAGAGCTAATGTACCCAGTGCCGTGTATTATTAGCTGCAGACTCAGTACATTGTTATGCTAAGGTAAGAGCAGGTAAATAGGGGCCACACGGCACCACATGCATCGCATGCACTGTGCGAGCGCGTAACGCATACACGCATGTTACGCGCGCTCATCCGCGCGCAAGATCAATTATTAGTACTGCGCGCTGATTGGTTGATTGCTGTTGGTACTGCGCGCTGATTGGTTGATTGCTGTTGGTACTGCGCGCTGATTGGTTGATTGCTGTTGGTACTGTGTGCTGATTAGTTGATTACTGTTGGTACTGCGCGCAGTGGTCTTCCGGAGCCTAGACGACCACTGCCAACCTACACACTAGGAGTTGCACACTAGGAGAACTCTGACCTGGTGAATAATACTTTCTAGTAGGATCGAATATATCGGTCTCGCAGAAACGTCCTGTAAGCTGAATAAACTTCATGATCTCATCAACTCTGCTGCTGAAAATGATGAAGGCAAGGGTGCACTTTCGAATATTTCTAATCTATTTGTCATGTGTGAGGGCAATGACAAAGGAAAAGCTCTGATGTATCTTCCCCGCACCTAGGGCAGAATGGGAGCAAAAGTTGTTACTCTTACTGTATTGAAAGTAAGCTGGCAACTCTTACCTGAGAATAGCCATGTTAGCCACCTGTGGTGATCGGAAACCAATACCATTGATTATATTGTGTTGGAGATTTTTTGGTGCCAGATTCCAGACTGGTTTTAATTAGGAGAGTTGTAGCTTTAAGATGAGAAAAGGATTAGAGTTTTTACTTCTTAGTTCACAAAAAGTGAAAAAAAAACATAATATTTTAAACAGAAATTTTACACTGTGCATTTTCAACATACCATTTTTCTTGGAAATGTTTTTAGGCAGGGACCATTCACTATTCAGTCTTGATGACTTAATAGTTTATAATTAACTTTTTTGTTTTTCACTTTGTTTATTCAAGTACTATGCAGTAGTCTTTAGTTTTTGAAATGCTGAGGCAGCTCCTCAAATTTTGAAGTCAAATTCCGCGGAAGGGCAGCAGTTGTTGTGCAATCCAAACACTGGTTCACATTCAAATCTTCAAATTATTCAAATTACACGTGCTCCCTCTCTCCCTTCAAAAAGAGCTTGTTCAGCTCCCAGCAGGTGTTAACAAAACAATAGTAGTTTTAGTCTTTTCAACTTTGTTGAATGCCAGTGTTCTCAAAGAATAGTTTTAATTAAGTATTCTAAATCAATTAAGGTTCAATGGCTTTATTTTTTTAAATTTCGTTTTATTGTCTTTCACTTCATTTTTATGCAACGCAAAACGCAGAATTCTTATTTTTAACTAAAATTTGAGCTGGTTTTGACCTTCAAATTTTATTGATCATTCAATCCTTTCCTTTCTAGAACTGTATTTGGGACTGTATCTGTATTTTTACCTCCTTATATTGACTTAAATAAAAAGTCAAATTTCATCTCAAAACAGTCGCGAGAATTCTGCCTTCATACCTCACTAACAACCCTTATTTGAGATCTAGCTATATTGACAGTATGAAGCTCTACGTGCTCATCTCCCTGGTTGCTATGGTTACTATCTGTAGCGGCGAAGGTTAGCCATTTTATCCTAATATTGAGGATATTTCTGAAAATTGAGTAGCACACTGCCTTCGGCACTCAACCATTAACCAATCAGCGCGCAGCACCAGCAGCAATCAGCCAATCAGCGCGCAGTACCAACAGAAATCAACCAATCCTCACACAGTACCAACAGCAATCAGCCAGTCAGCACACAGTTCCAACAGCAATCAGCCAATCAGCGCACAGTTCCAACAGCAATCAACCAATCAGAACCGTCTCAGTACGGATCTCATGTAGTCATGTCTGATGAACTTGTCTGAACACTGCGGGGGCGGTGATACTAATCTGCATTGAACATGATGCCGCTAAAATGACTCAATTTCAGCGAATTTCGGAATGCGAGGGGATGGTTAAGAATTTAAGCAATTTCTTAATCCAATTAACTGATTTTGTGCCACATTTTGCCTGATATTGGGAACTTTTATCCTACAAAAATCCTAACTTTCATCCTAACACAATTGGTTTCCTTCCCTATCTCACGACAAATTTCAGACAGTTCACTTCAAATCTTCACTTCCCATCCCATACCCAGTCTGACCACACATGATAACCTAACCTCACCCAATGTTTCAGACGAGTGTTTCAGTTTGGACTTTTCCTGTGACAACGGGACCAATTGCATCCCTACCGGGTGGAAATGCGATGCGGTGGCTGACTGTGCAGATGGCACTGATGAAATGGATTGTGGTAATGACAGTACTGATAGGTTCAATGAACATTTATTTCACACGATCATCCCTTTTTCCGGATTCAGTAAACTTGAAGATTTACAAATAAGCAACTGTACTCGAAAATTGTGTGATCCGGCCCTAATAATAAAGTACATATTGTAAAATTAGCATATAATTATATACACTGGTTAAGTTTCCTTAACACCAGTAAAAATAGATACCAGTTAGATATCCCCATGGTGTTAAATAAGTGAAAAATCACCAAAAAGTACGACGTATTGGCCTCTGAAGAAAAATACGAGTATTTTGTAATACGTGATTTAAGCACGGATTCTGAATGGGGAACAGGGGTTAATGTCCTGTACGAAGCCCCTCAGTTTCGATTCCTTGTTTAACATGCCGTGCACTATGGTTAGTTTTAAACTCATTAGTGCCCTGAAACCAGTGGATAACAAAAATTCAGTCATTAGAAACGTATAAAACACCATCACTTATATAAAAAACACAAAATATTAAGCTGTCCCAGCGTTCAAGTCGATCAAAAAGCCATTCTTATTGATATTAGACATAAATTTTGCTATGAAAGTTGAAACCTACTTGAGAGTAAATCAATAAAACACCCTACAGTCAATATAATCTGTGAACTGCAAAAATTACAAATTAGCAGAGAAAAAGCAAGGTAACTCATAATACAGTATACACTAAAACGTCATCTGAAAAATATGGAAGTACTGACGGAAAATCCCTCTAAAATTAGGTAAACAATGGATCATCAAAAATGAATGAAGAAATAACTTAGTAATATGACATGCTTAGCCATGCTTGTGGGAAAATAATCACCATACAGACAACTTTGCCATAATGGAAGGTCCCCGGAAAAGAAAAAACAATTTGAATAAGAATAATCATAACAAAAATCTAAATAAACCCAAACCAAATCATGGGATGTCCCTATGTTCGCCCAAGAATACTAAACATGATTCAGGACACTCTTTCCCGTTTCTTGTCCAGATAAAGAAGAACGGGAGGAGAATATTTGGTTGCTTCATCACCTCAAAAAGAAGAAAACCGTATGATTTCGGCTCAAGTTGAACAGGCAGATAACTGCTTGAGTTGGGGCCATTGGGGTCTATTACCCAATTGAAGAATATAGTTAAGCGAACAATTTTCTATATAGATATCTGTCCTCTACTATATATGTTATGCCAACATATCAGCCAAACTACGACCGTTGCCCCTCAGACTATGAGGGGCCATGCCTCCACGGAAGTGCATTTTACCTACCTACCTACCACTAACAAGGCAGGTTGCCATGGTAACATTCCACCCACCAAAGGGTGGAATGATCCATGGTAACAAGGCAGGTTGCCATGGTAACATTCCACCCACCAAAAGGATGAAATGATCCATGGTAACAAGGCACGTTGCCATGGTAACATTCCACCCACCAAAGGGTGGAATGATCCATGGTAACCACTAACAAGGCAGGTTGCCATGGTAACATTCCACCCACCAAAGGGTGGAATGATCCATGGTAACCATTAACAAGGCAGGTTTCCATGGTACCATTCCACCCACCAAAGGGTATGATGTTCCATGGTTGGTGCATGGAACAGCTGTCGCCAATGGACATTTAATCTGATACTTGCGGATAAAAGAGAATTCACATTGGGTATTTCCGAGAGTTTCACGTAACACAATTCATTTTCTCCCCTATCTCACGAGAAAATTCAGAGAGTTCACTTCAAATCTTCACTTCCCATCCCATGCCCAGCCTGACCACGCTTGATAACCTAACCTCACCCTATGTTTCAGACCACTGTAAGGACGATCAGTTTTCCTGTGACAACGGTGTCTTGTGCATCGATAATGCCTTCAAGTGCGATATGTTTAAAGACTGTCAGGATGGCACTGATGAAATGGATTGTGGTAATGACAGTAATGGTAGGTTCAATGAACATTTATTTCACACGATCATCCCTTTTTCCGGATTCAGTATTCTTGAAGATTTACAAATAAGCAACTGTGCTCGAAAATTTTCTGATCCGTCCCTAATAATAAAGTACATATTGTAAAATTAGCATATATACACTGGTTAAGTTTCCTTAACACCAGTAAAAATAGTTTCAGACCTGTGTAGCAAGTGGTTTGGCAATGACCTTGCGAAAGTAGAGAAATGTGGTGTTTATGTAGACGGTTGCTACTTAGCAACCCAGCACGAGGATGAGGTCTACATGTGCGTTGTCAGGTACAACTTTCCAACAACTTGTACAAAGTTAACATGTTTTAAAAGGTACAAAGTTAACATTTTAGCAGGCTGACAGGTTAACGTGTTATCAGGTGCAAAGTTAACAGGTTAACAGTTATTAGGTACAGAGATAACAGGTAAACAGTTATCAGGTACAAATTTAACAGGTTAACAGTTAACAGGTACAAATTTAACAGGTTAACAGTTAACAGGTACAAATTTTACAGGTAAACAGTTAACAGGTACAAATTTAACAGTTTAACAGTTATCAGGTACAGAAATAACAGGTTAACAGTTATCAGGTACAGAAATAACAGGTTAACAGTTAACAAGTACAAATTTTACAGGTTAACAGTTAACAGGTACAAATTTTACAGGTTAACAGTTAACAGGTACAAATTTAACAGGTTAACAGTTATCAGGTACAAATTTAACAGGTTAACAGTTAACAGGTACAAATTTAACAGTTTAACAGTTAACAGGTACAAATTTTACAGGTTAACAGTTAACAGGTACAAATTTTACAGATTAACAAGTACAGGTTAAACAGGTAAACAGTTAACAGGTACAAAGTTAACAGGTTAACAGTTAACAGGTACAAAGTTAACAGGTTAACAGTTAACAGGTACAAATTTCACAGGTAAACAGTTAACAGGTACAAAGTTAACAGGTTAACAGTTAACAGGTACAAATTTTACAGGTTAACAGTTAACAGGTACAAATTTAACAGGTTAACAGGTTAACAGGTACAAATTTAACTGGTTAACAGTTATCAGGTAGAGGTTCATGTTTTGACGCCCCACCATCGCAGTAAGATGGAGGACAACCCGACAGACCATTGTGCGGACTGGTACCATCCAGACATGATGGAGTATCACCGGTGCTACGACGTCATCGACCAGTGCAAGATGTGGTACGGATCCGATGATCTCAACGCCCTTTGGCAATGTGTCAACGATGCTGTCAATAGCGGGACGGGAGTCGCTGCTAACGTCGCTGTGGTGCTGACTGGCCTTGTGGGAGCTTTCCTACACATGTAAAACACGGACTGTTATACTGGACACTGCGTCATATTGTGAAAACAAACACGCATAAAAAACAAGCCACATGGTAACAAGCCATGTTAACATAGTAATAAGCCACGTTACCATGGTTACAAGGCACGTTACCAATTACCATGGTAACTAGCCACATTACCATGGTAACAAGGCACGTTACCATGGTAACAAGCCACGTTACCATGGCAACGTGTTCCCTGGCAACGTGTAACCTTATTAATAGCAGCATGTATGAGTTACCTCCTGGATGTAGACTCTTATCTCATAGTTATTTAGTTAATTTAAACATTTAACAGTTACAATATAGTTATTTAGTTAATATAAACATTTAACAGTTACAATATCTTACAAGCCTAAAACTTATTGTGTCAATAATCATTGCTTTTGAAACAGGTCTTTACTCCTTATAAATCTCCAGTAAAGAAAGATTGAATAGAAATGTGAAGTTGCGATGTATTTGTTGTTTTTCTTTAAAATTTAACTGCAAACGCCGAGTTTTACTTTTAATTATACTTTTTAAATACTCAAACTTACCCAAGTAAACGAGTTTCTGCTCGGCCACTTGGACATTGGTGGAATCTTGTATCATCGTTGATCAATCGCCAGTTCTACTTCTATACTCAATTCGCGCTGATTCGATGCCAAATGGACCTGTGGATAACCTTAGTCTGAAAATAAAACATTGGCATCGACATTGGGTGGGGGTGGAATCAAAGTTCTCGACCGCTCTTTCGGGTCTGTATCAACTTAGGTCGATCAAAAAACAGGTTTAATGTCAATAAGCGTGCACATATGTCACTATGAATGAAATTTTTTATGATTTTTGTTGCATCAGTTTAAGAAAACTGAATTCCTCTGATATAAATGGAGCTGGATTTTTGATTTAGGCCTAAAAAATTTGATATCAGTTGGGCCAAAAATTTGTCAAAAGTTTGCATCAAATGGGCAGAAATTTTTTGGAGGGCTAAATCAAAAGTCAGGCTCTATTTGTTTCTGAGCAATTAAATTTACTATCTGATGCAAAAAATAAAATAATCATGAAAAAATATTATTCGTAGCGACATTGTTGCACGTTTTTATATTTTAAACTCGATTTTAGATCAACCTAAGTCGATGCAGACGTCTGACTGTTTTCCTTTTTCCGATCCCGGGCCCCGGCTTCTTCACAACACGCAACAGTACGCAAATTTTCTTTTTATATGCAAACATGTAAACTTGGGCGCCACAAAAAAGTACCAATATCATACCCCGCGCGCGAAAAATAGGCGGTTATTGCTGTACGCGGGAATTTATCAAATTCATACTAATATTCGCTTTTCAAGTTTTACAAAATATTTTGTGGAGTCCATTAATAATTCAATGTTAAGGGTTTATTAGTAGCAGTCGGGTTTCGTGAGTAGCGCAGAGTAGCATTGAGTAGTGCGGTGGGAGATTAAGTAGTAATGGGAGGAAAAGTGAGGCGAAACGTGGCGTTTTAAAACAAGTTTTGATAATGTGAAATACATTTATCATCTACTCTTTTTTCTTACCTTTTAACCTCTCCTTATCCGCCTTAAGTTACCGCCTTCACCACTCGGTTAAGATTTTTCCGCGTACATTTCTAACAATTTGGTACCGGGCATTATGCAAATGACTTCATTGCGACCGAAGTCCGAACTAGTTATAATTTGAGTATTCCTGAAAATCATGAAAATCTCCCTACAGAATATGAATTTTTAGGGTCGGGCAGGAAAAACCATTTAGTTTCCCGGCATATAATACCATCAACCAGACGCATTTATTCGTAGTAACCTAATCATAGTGTTCAGTGATTTAGTGGAGAAGAACTATTGTTTTTATTTGATTAGGTGCCTCTCAGCAGATTTTAGCGGGGATGCAGGAATCTGTCAATCTGAAGGAGGAGATTCTACTCATTTCATAACAGTGACATGTCGAACTCCTACGTGCGCGGCTTTTTTCATGCTCGCCGTGCGCTGCACAATGGCTGCTCACTGGCTGGTTAACAATATAACAGATATTGAGCTGCGCACGATTGTTCCACAACGCGCACGTAGGAGTTCGACATGCTACTGTGAAATGATAATATATTCTTATCGCAAAGGTATTGCTCCCTGATATTATATCAAAGTTACAGGTGGCGTGGGGGGGGGGTGAGCAACTATCAGATCTAGCCCCATTGACAATATTTAGATAGATAGCAACTCTCTTTGACTTGGACTGATTGGTCAGTGCAACATCACGACGACTTCAAGAACCGCTGATTTGAGTTTTCCTAAAAATCACGGAAATCTCCCTACGAAGTTATGACCTGCACAGGGTTACAAAAACCATTAATTTCTCATAACCTAATGTCATTAAAGAGGCGCTTTTAATCGCTCTAACCTCGTTAAAGTGCTCACTGATTAGATTTAGAGTGGGAATCGCAGGATATATGATTTGATTTGACGCTCGCACAGCTGATTTTTTAGCAGAACAAATCCAGAAATTCATTTGCAGGGGTCCCAGGCCCCGGAGACAGTGATACTGTTAATGCCATTCGACCTGTGCTTAATATTATATTTTGCAAAAAAATCCCGGTCTTTTCCATTTTGCAGAGAATTGTTTATTTATTTAACGCACTAACTATCAGTAAGTTTGCTCTGGAATAAATTTCGGGTATAGCTTTACTATCACTCCATGTTGAATTTATAAAAATAGAAAATGAATCCGTCACTCACCTCGGTGTTGAGGCTGGTTTAGGCTTATTTCCAGAGAACTGCCATTGTTGAGGGCGATATATCCACCTCCACACTTCTTCTGATCGGGCGTCCACCAAATCTAAAAGAAGATAGAGCACTGTTTCCTCACTTACCTTTATTTGAGATCTAGCTAATAACATGAAGCTTTTCCTGCTAATCTCCCTGGTTGCCATGGCTACCATCTGTATCGCAGGTAACGCAAATGATCTCATCTTCGGCACGCGCCTCGTCCATTACCCAACTTACACAGTCACGCGTGTTTCTCGCACTCTTCGAATATTAGTGATGTCTCGACGTAATTATGCCGCGCTTATATGATATCAGCTGTGATCGTATACCTTCGATAATGAACTCGGCACGCCTCGCCCATTATCCATTATCTAACTAACGCAGTCTCGGCTTCGCCTCGACCATGTAAGTTGTGGAAAACGGTCACCACTTTGACAAGTAACCGCTTACCCATAATGTGTGTACTTGTGGATCGTAGATAAAAACGCGTAAAAATTCAGCGCTTTCGACGAAAATTTTATGAAAAGTAAATTGTGCGCACTGTAAAATGCACATCATTATCAATCCCTACAACGATCGATGCATCTGCACGCATATGGGGGAGGCAACTCCCTCAAATTTAACCCCCTATTGGCAATTTTTCGATATCCACTTGGGGGGTTAAATTAAACTCCCTCAAATTCAAAATTAAACCCCTCATTTTCTATTTTTCTTATCCACCGAAAGTTAGGGGTTTGGCCCCATTTTATTATTATGAGTTACACTTTCAGATGAGTGGGGACGCTGGGATGATTCGGGAGATGACTGGGGAGATGACACCGTGACAGAGTGGGAACGATGGGGCGACCCTGAAGAAGATTGGGACAGAGATTGGGAGCACGAAATGAGTGCAGGGGCAAGCAATGCACTCAGCAATGCAGCATTGTTAGTCGCCAGCATCCTGGCTCTTCTTAACATGTGAAATGTGAGGGTGGAATATGTGCTGATCAGGTGATTCAGCACAAACCGAATCTGACCGGGTTCATTCGAGTTCCACTAAATTGAACCATTTTTCATTAGAGAACAGATATTACTATATTAGAGGTATTTTTTACTAATCAGATTCAACTGAAAAACTTAATTAATTCAATAGATATACTTTGTATTTTTGCATGATCATTGAAACAAACTACTCACCTTATGATTGTAGTCTCTGCCAACTCTTCTGCCAGCACTCACTGTTCATCTCCAAATAGGTAACACCCAATCACTGAACTTGAAATAGGTATCACCCAATCAATGAACTTGAAATAGGTATCACCCAATCACTTAACTTGAAATAGGTATCACCCAATCACTCAACTTGAAATAGGTATCATCCAATCACTTAACTTGAAATAGGTATCACCCAATCACTGAACTTGAAATAGGTATCACCCAATCACTGAACTTGAAATAGGTATCACCCAATCACTTAACTTGAAATAGGTATCCCCCAATCACTGAACTTGAAATAGATATCCACCAATCGCTGATCGTGAAGCTTGCCGTACACCTTTTTGCAGATTCATAGCACATATCCTAAAACAGTTTTATAATGATGGTTATATAATTTTAGAAAATAATGTTATTTTATCAAAATTGTAAATTATCAAAATTGTAAATTGCATCTATGATTTCAATTTATATTTCAATGTTTCAGATGAATGAATATAACTAATAATGATCAATCTTCAGACATATTTTCTCTCCAGCAAAAATAAAACCAACTGCAAGTAAATTTGGGTAGTGAGTTTTCTTTCTATTAATTTCTCATTTCAATTTGTTCAACATTGTCTCATCTTATTTTCATCTCATCTTCTCTAATCTCTTATCTCACTAACAACCCTTATCTCAGATCTAGCTATATTGACAGTATGAAACTCTTCCTTCTTATCTCCCTGGTTGCTATAGTTACTATCTGTATCGCACGTGAGTTATTTCTCTTATTAAACAACTTGACTACTTTCTCCTGAACAGGAAAAAGTGGGTTTTTGGATCGATTGATCGAATTCAAAATTAATTTACTTCCCTCACTCGATGACTCATTCAGTAATTTCTATATTTTAGAAAATAAAAATCGAATTAGAAATTTCTAAAAAACAAATATTTTCAAATATTCGTGTATTTTAACGACGGACTCCACAGAAGACGAATCATACGAATGGGACCGTTATAGCGATTACGAGAGCGACGCTGTCCCTATAGAAGAAGCTGACTGGGACTACGGTGCTGGAACGAGTGTCGTTACCAACGGAGTTTTGGTGCTAGCTGGTCTCCTGGCAACCCTACTCAACATGTGAAGTGGCGCTCCTTTTAGCAGATGACTTGGTTTAACACGTGCACACTGCACATAGCTTGTTTGAGCACGTGCACGTAACTTGTTTGAGAACTAAACACGTGCAGATTGCGGTTTTTAGTTTTATTGAATTTTTTTAAAATTTGCGCTATCTTTCGACAGCTCTTTCGATCGATCCATGTTCCCACAGATTGGCAACGTGATAAGCAACTCTGCTCAAAATATGAATTTTTAAAAGTCTCTTTCTGATTTCCGCGGTTTCCGTGAAGTTCTGACGTAGATTATGCCGTGCAAGTGTAATGCCAAGACGGAGTTGTGCGGCGTAAACTAGGTCAAAACACCGCAGTGCCGCAGTTCATTTTATCCTAATCAAATCCGATCCGATGTTATTTTGTTATAGTTATAGTTCATATAAGATTTTCCATTTGGTTGATCATCTGATAGCCAGAAACAATAAAGTTATTCGTAAACGTGGATAAGTTTAATTATCATAATATAATTATAGACAATGTTAATAACAAATATATTATACAATATATGATAACAATAGATCAATGTGTTCAAAATAGGGCAGACTGGAAGAACTGCGACAATAACCTTGCGGAGAAAGTTGAGGCGTCATCTCAACCATGGCACGTGTAAAGATATTGCCATATTGAGGATTAGGTTAAGGGTACTGATAAGGGTACTGATAAGGGTACTGATAAGGGTACTGATAAGGGTACTGATAAGGGTACTGATAAGGGTACTGATAAGGGTACTGATTAGGGTACTGATAAGGGTACTGATAAGGGTACTGATAAGGGTACTGATAAGGGTACTGATTAGGGTATGTAACGATATTGTCGTATTGAGGATTAGGTTAAGGGTACTGATAAGGGTACTGATAAGGGTACTGATTAGGGTACTGATAAGGGAACTGATTAGGGTAAACGGTTTGGGTTGGGAATTGCTTGTTAGCGTTCTTCTAGCCTACGATAAATATCATAATAAATAATTTATATATTTCTAGTCTAATAAAATATAACCGCCAGGGTTTTCAAAAGATGTTTTGGTCATGCGCGCCCCGAATATAATATTAGCTTGTGTAATAAAGGGCGATAAAATCTAAAAAGCCACACCAAAATCACTTTTAAGAAATGTTATCATCACATTTAATGGTTAATTGAAATAATTAATTTATTGATTAATTGGTTACATCATTGAATTCAATATTCATACAATAAACAAAAATTATCACAGTTCAAACCCGGCTAAATCTCGCATGATCGTTCCATTACGTTTCCATGCAGTATCTTTTAACGAAATCACAGTGAAGAATCATGAAGTTACAGTGGCAGTTCGAACTGCAGTTTTGAGCACGCGGCGTAAGTCTGCGCGTAAAGACATATGAATAACATGTCTTCACGCCGCGCAAACTTACGCCGCGCAAACAAAACTGCAGTTCGAACTGTCGCCGTAAAATGACTATAATGTGTATTATTAGTAAAATGTCAATTAACAACAATCAAATCTTAATAAAACCAGCAATTAATAATTCAATGGTAAAACATCAATAGTTTAAAATTATATATAAGCATGATTAAAGGTTCATTGAAGCAAGGCTTGATAAAGACGCGAGGCTCTACTGTGCGCGTGTAAACTTTCGATAAAATTCTATCGAAAGTACCTACAGCAAAATTTCAGATCTTTATCAAGCCTCCTATCGTTTAGACGTTTAAAAGTTTAAAATGGTGAATTGATGACATCAACCGCCTATTTCACAAAAAGGAATCAGTCGGCACAACAGCAGATACTTTTCAGTTTTCAAAATGTCAGAATAAATTAGCGTTATCTTAACGAGCGAATCACAAGCAAATCAGAATAGTTCTAAACTCAACCCTCAAAACCTTTTAAACCTTTATCGTCCTCTCCAAAATTCAAACACATTCAATTCATGGTATCTTACCTGTTAAATTGCTCTATAATCAATCAAAAATAATCAATATCATTCACACAAATTCAAATGTTAGCGAACCAGATCAATTCCAGTTGTTTCTCGGCAACAGGTGCAATTATTTCCTATTTTTATCAAATAAAAGAAGCCTTTCAAAGCAACACAACCAGATCTTTCGAAAAAAGCGCATATCAAGTCCAACCGTCGTGTAACACGGCGTTTATCAATATGGGATCGTTCACATATTACGTAATCACCAAGGGGGAGGGGGGTTTCCAAATGATTACGTTACATGTTATTGTAACAATTCCAACTACTGTAAACTTGATTACGAGGGGGAGGGGGGTTAAAATCGGCCAAAAATTGATTACGTTATATGTGAACAATCCCTTTATAACAGTGTCAATTCGAACTGAAGTTTTGCGTGCGCGGCGTACAGAGATGTTATTTATATGTCTGTACGCCGCGCAAACTTACGCCGCGCACACAAAACTGCAGTTCGAACTGCCAGCGTAATTTGCGTAAATATCTGCTCGACTTCTGCCACTAAATATAATTTCATACCTTCAAAGAAGCAGATCCAGGGAGCTAGCAGCAGCCGGATGACTGCTTCTTAGCCTCGATGAACTCCCCCATGTTGAATTCCTTGTCTGAAGACCGCAGAGACCTCTTTGCTTTGATGTCCCTGGGAAGATGAAGAATTAAGTCAAATATCCATTGAAAAATCTCCAATGGAAAGCCTTTATATAGTAAATTCCCGTTGAATATCAATATAAACTTCGGCTATCTTGTCAGACGTTTTCTGACCCCCTGGCAGCCAAAAGTTCTTTAACAAGCAATATTACATACTTAGCTATAGCCATGAACGCCAAGTCAACGTTGAGCCCCGTTTTAGCGCTCGTTTCCAGAAAGGCTACTCCGTACTCCTGAAACAGGACATTTTAAGTCTGCTGCTTGCAGATTGATTGGCACAGTGCCCGGTCAATCCACTGCCAAGCACGTGATCACCTTTGTGTACGATACCAGACGGTTGGAGTTGACGTTAGCCACGACTGATTTGAACCTTAGAACGGGGTCTAATTTTGTCGCTAAAAGTCCTAGTTAGAATTTCTAGGTACTATAGTCCAAGTTTAGAGAATTATCTAAAGTTCGCCCTGCTCGGTCTAAACAACTCTTTACTCATGTCAAAGAATCATCACGATAACATCTGGCGACGCGTGCTCTTGAACTACCGTCAGCCACTCCTGGTCTGAGTTGGTATGGTAAACCGCTGGGGTTCAGCAGTTGGGAACGGCATTTTCCAATTGGTCAGGAATGTCCGTCAGCCCATATGCAGATAGCGGCATGCCTGTGGGTCAAGCTGAACTGAAAATTAGACCCACCCCTACAAGCTACAGAAATTGTTTCAGGGACCACAAATTGGTTGCAAAAAAGCGACCCTTTGTTTCATATAATCTTAGTTTCTCACTGATATTCAAAAAGTCAGTCTGTTTACGAAGTGATTCCTTTCTAGGGATACAATCAATTTAATACCCAAAATTGTGACATTTTAAAAAACACAGAGAATTTTAAAAACTGCCTAATATCTTACCTAGAACTATCTGACTGCACTGGGTGCAAAGGGTAGGTATTGATGTGATTAATATTTTTAAATATAACTCAAAACTTTTTACTAACTAGGTACTAATTTAACTTGAAACTTTGTCTTATCTCCATAAACATTTATGTCACGTGAATTCTTCAAACAATTGTGCCAAATCATTGGCATATATCATCGATATTAGAAATTGCTGGTTACGTCATCTTTTGTAAAATAGTCCAGATGACGTCACACCAATTTAAGGTTAAGATTCCTGATTCATAATTAAATTTATCGTTCGCCCTGCTCGGTCTTAACAACTCCAGTTTCAATATCAAAATTTCTGAAAATGGGCATTTTTGACAAGAATCCTCAAATTTCGTAAATTTAGTGGACGCTGCATTTTACCTAAAATTTATACCATTTACCGTCTGCCGCTATCTGGTCGCTAGTTCGAAGTACCCACCCACCCCCATGCCCTTAAGGTGAGGTGCATGTAAAAAACCCCATATAAACGTATATTAGGGGATGAGGAGGACAGTTGAATCTCAATTTCGGCTATTTTCAGATATGGCGCAATATTTCCGTGTGTACGGTGCCCCTCAGTTTCAATTCTTGTTCAACAATGCCGTTCAGGATATACATTGAGTTCGCCGGAATAGGCTAAAAAGTTGAAGCTATTGTCGGTGGGATAAAATGATCCTGTTTCACATGACGAGAACAAAATTTCATTCGCACTACTGAAAAGTGTGCTTGTGTCAGTGAGAGGATCTAGGGGCAAATCCTCTCACACGCGCGAAATCCCAATTTCAGGCTTGTCGTTCAACCTCATCCCAGATGGATATAGCGGGGATTTAACCTTTTCCTAACTTCTTAAGGGTGAATGTTTTGGCATAGCATTTTTCTATTTGAGCGAATGAACTGAAAATCGATGTTTCCCATCTTTAACGGGGCATTTTACATTTGCGTCCCAACATACCATGATCAAACCACTTGCTATAGATTTACTATTCATGTTATTAACAGTATGGTACATTTAATGATTTATATAGTTACATAATCCTGTTTCACATGAGATGACGTGGGAACCACTTTAAGACATTAGGGAAGAAAATTTCAGCTGAACCCAGACGTCAGAAACATCTAAATTTGATATTTATTTCAATGTTTCGCGCGCAAATTTACCGTCGCGCGCAGCAAACGCGCGAAAGGCTCCAAAGTTTTTGTATCGCGCGTGCGGTAAAGACATCGACTTTTGCCAAAAACAGTAGATGTTCTAGCCCAAAATTGTCATGATTCTACATGTGGATTTACCTATTGATCCTCGACAAAGATATTCACCGTACATAACGAAAATCCAACTTTCCAAGAATATCTGGGAAGAATTCCATCGAGTGGTCACTGGTCAGCTGAACCCAGACGTCAGAAACATCCAACATTTCCATTTTAATTTCAATGTTTCGCGCGCAAATTTTCCGTCGCGCGGATTACTGGGAAATCCATGACAAAAATGAAGGAACCCCCATGTAGATTTTGACGAATCGCGCGTGCGGTAAAGACATCGATTTTTGCCAAAAATCTGTCACTCATGATTGATTTTGTTACATTTGTGCCATCTTGCGTAATATCGCGTTTTAAGGTTCGGAGCTGAAATCACAGGAAACGTCCTCTCGAGCCGGAGCCCACACACTAAAATTGTTTCTGAATTATTCCATTCTTACCATGGGCATCTCTGTAATAGGAATGGGTTAAACTCCTGAACCTTTCTTGTCCAGCAGTGTCGAATATCTGAAAGGAGTACCTTTGAACATTCGGGAAAAAGTTTTTCTTTGCCGGAGAGCTTCAGCATCGATTTCTGGTTTTGGCTTTTGAGAATATGTGTCAGTTGTTATTTACTTTATTATATTGATAATTTGAATTCAGTGTTTCTGCCTAGATATTAAAATGTTTTCTTTCTTGAATAGAAGTGATCAATGTGAACTGAAACTAACCTGTAGTTTGACCTTAGTCCCGTCCAAGTTGACAATCTTCGACTGAAACCAATTTGAAGCGATATTAGCACAATAACTATTATTCTCAGAAGTACATTGAACAAAGGGATGTTTCGAGAGCAATTATCAAATTATTGAAACCTTAACTAGGTACCAGATACAATGGAACTATAACCAGCTACCAATATGTTGCTTGTTAGCTCCTACAATATTCTAACATACATAATTACATGAATTAAGCAGGAGCGAAACAATTCACTCATTACTATAGTTATTAATCGCAAAACATTTTCACTGTTTTTGTTTTCATTTTGAAGGTTTTACTTTTATTCAAACATTAAATTCCATGCATTAAATTTCACCTACCCTGAAGTCAATGCCAACAGTTGAGATGTAGCTGCAAGCTAAGAACGCCCCGTCCTTGAACCGTACTAAAAGACACGTCTTTCCCACGCTGCTGTCACCAATCAACATTACCTGAAGGAAGGATATGATCAATGATTTAATATGATCAAGGAAGGAGAAGTGATGTGATCAGGGAAGCAGATGTTGTCAAAGAATGAGATGTTATCAAGGATGGAGATGACATGATCACAGAATGAGATGTGGGATCAAGGAAGCAGATGGTGTGATCAAGGAAGCAGATGGTGTGATCAAGGAAGCAGATGGTGTGATCAAGGAAGCAGATGGTGTGATCAAGGAAGCAGATGGTGTGATCAAGGATGCAGATGGTGTGCGCCAAGTTGCGGAAAGTTGAAAACCGTTGAATGATACGAGAAATTTTGACACCTGTGTGAGTAATGTAGTGAAAATAGTGAGGACCAATGAAGACTGGCCTATTAATGAAAACACACGCAAACAATCCACAAAACATGATTATTAGATCTGCTATTTCCAAAAGACAATGTACATCTGACAGTTGGAAGATGATGGATTGATATAGGACCAGATCGGATTTCGGGGTTGAAAAAGTTGGGGGCATCAGCAAATATTATAAGTCAAACCCTTAACCTTCAAGTATTTCTTTTAGTGATAATGTGATGGTTGAAAAACATGTGTCCCAAATCTCGCTGATTCCTGATGCTCCCTTTTCTAATAATATGTTGATTCTCAGTCCCCTTTGATTTCAGCATTCTCCTTTATTCTCAAAGATTACGAGAATCGGTAGTGGGTACAGACCTCTTCAAATCCTCGTAACTGATATTTACATTTTATTAAGGAACAGATTGCTTTTCAAGGCATTAGATCACCCTCTGGGAGCCGGAGAAGCATTTGAATTGTCAGGATTTAAATAAAACGTGTAGTCAGCGGCCTCACAGCCTTAATACTATGCTGGGACCCGATATCGATGGGTTTATTAAATAAAATGTTGCATGTGTAATCACTAATCAGCAGCCTAGCAATCTTAATACCATGCTGGGACCCGATTCCGATGAAAGCAATCCAATAATCCACTGATTGATTGTTAATGACCAGGTCCAATCTCAGCTCCGGTCCGATCGGCTCAGAGATCAGTAAACAATGGGAATATTAGCGTATAATAACGCGGGAGGAGGATTTTTATTAGTAAAATTACGAGGAAGGAATTAGACAAATTGAAATATCAGCATATAGTTACATAACTCAGAGGAGGAATTATTAAGAAAGCTTTGAATATCACCAATCACCATCATAAAGCAATGCTCTCTCTAGATTGCGTCGTGGATCTAAAGGTAGCATATATATAAATCTCTATCTTGCTGAGCTGATCACTCCAGAGAGTTTTAACTTTTAGATCTGGCACCGAAGATATCGGTCATATTTTATAGATTACGACGATTAGATTTCCTACACTAGTCCTCAAATCCTCAAACGTCGACAGCACAATTTCAACTAATCAAATTGAATTCCTGAGATTCACCATCTGAATTGAAATAACCATATTTTACGAGATGTATTCATTATATGGAACGAAATTTGGGGATTTTGTGAAAAATGCCCTTATTTTTGAACCCCATTAAATTTTGATGACTTCGTCTCCATAATTACGAACCCTTAATAAAATTTCGATCCCAAGAATGATTGTCCCACGTGAATACCCCTCGTAAGGTAGGCATATCACGCGACCATATTAGAAGACTTGTTCATTTTGACACGCTCAGTACGTGGTCGCAACGTGGCTATACCTATGGAACACGCTGAATTTAAGCACGGCCGAGGAGATATATTCAACACCCCATGTAAAAATTAAACATTCTGCTAACAGAAAACCATTTTGTTAAGCTATATGATCTCCGCCGGCCTTCTGCTACTTTTGGTGCCAGTTACAGGCGCACAAGAAGGTATGTTGAGATGCTATCAACCCTCACTATAACCCCTCAGTATTCCCCTCAGTATTACCCTCAGTATTCCCCCTCAGTATTCCCCCTCAGTATTCCCCCTCAGTATTCCCCCTCAGTATTCCCTCAGTATTACCCCTCAGTATTCCCCCTAAGTATAACTCCTCAGTATACCCTTCAGTATTACCCTCAGTATTCCCCCTCAGTATTACCCTCAGTATCGCTCCTCAGTATTACCCTCAGTATCGCTCCTCAGTATTACCCTTAGTATTACCCTCAGTATAACTCCTCAGTATAACCCCTCAGTATCGCTCCTCAGTATTCCCCTCAGTATTACCCCTCAGTATTACCCTGAGTATTCCCCCTCAGTATTCCCCCTCAGTATTCCCCCTCAGTATTCCCCCTCAGTATAACTCCTCAGTATTCCCCCTCAGTATTCCCCCTCAGTATAACTCCTCAGTATAACTCCTCAGTATTACCCTTCAGTATATGCCCCTCAGTATTACCCTCAGTATAACTCCTCAGTATAACTCCTCAGTATTACCCTTCAGTATACCCCTCAGTATAACTCCTCAGTATTCCCCTCAGTTTTCCCCTCAGTATATGCCCCTCAGTATTACCCTCAGTATAACTCCTCAGTATAACTCCTCAGTATTACCCTTCAGTATTCCCCTCAGTATAACTCCTCAGTATAACTCCTCAGTATAACTCCTCAGTATTACCCTTCAGTATACCCCTCAGTATAACTCCTCAGTATTCCCCTCAGTAGATCTCCTCAGTATTACCCTCAGTTTTATCCCTCAGGAGTGAGCTGCGGAGTGTTGTGGGAAGGCTTTTGTAGGGACACTAGCGACTTTTTGGAACTTCTAATTAGTGCGAACCCTGGTACTTCAGTAGAAGACTGCAGAGAACAGTGTAGGAATATCAACGACTGTGAAGTTATAGAGTTTTACCCCATTATGATGTGTTACTTTTTCCCTAATAGAGTCATGGAAGTTTGCGAGAAAGTCGCAGACACACACTGGAGAGTTTACTCAGTTAACGAAGTTTGTGAGGACCAGTACGGTATGTATTCAGTGCTTCACGTCACATCTTGAAATTGTTGGATTTAATTAGCGCTTGAGCAATGAAAAGCAAAGTTTTATTCAAGGCGGAGATTTATTCTGTAATCATCAGAACTTTTAATCATAACGAGTTCTCATAATAATCTCATATTTGATTGTATAAAGTACTAAAGAAGTGTTGTAAAGTTTTAATTTTAAAACGACACATGCCATGTTATCTGAGCTGTGGCAATGATCTTGAAATTAATGCACTTCGTTATACTTTTATTACAATCAAATTTTAGATTGTGTATGACGACAAGTTATTGAAAGTGCTGATGACGGTAGACATTAATTCGCTACCTTGATCAAAAATACCTTTTTATTACACTGGAACTGTTTAATTCATATGGAACTCCATATGAATTGGATACCTTAGGAGGTTTATTTATAAAGGTTGTAATTTGGGGATTTTTCAGAAAAATCCCCATTTTTCACCCACCATGAAATTTCGAAATGACGTCATTATCATATGTTAACAAGAGTAATGACTTGAAAAATCCCCATATTTTCAACCTACCAAAATTTGAAACACCGAAATTTTATCCAAAATAAATACACCTCCTAAGGTACTGATCATATGACGAGCTAAAACTTTAATATAAAACAAAGGATTAGGAAATATTGAAAACAATTTTCCAGATGGATTATATCAATCATTGATAGTGCTAGCACTAAGGATTCTATAACTAACTCTAGTTCTCACTTCTCACTCCCCAACAAGTGTCACGACATTGACCAATCAGAGCATGAGTTAGCGCTCAACTCGCCCGCTAATTGGTCAATGTTCCTAGAAGTATTTCCCTGGTAATTCTTACTAGTTCTACTAGACTAGATAGGATGTTTTCAAAACTTTGGGCAACAGGGCGGCTCAAATTTTTGCAAAGGTATTTTGGAATTTAAGAATTATTAAATTTTTCAAATCAACCTAATATAGTAATATGAATACTTAAATACGGATTTCTTATTTGGGATGATACGCTGTCACGAAGCTTTGTGGGATGGTGAGTTGGCGAGTAAATGACTCAGGTAATGCTGCTGCCATTCAATTTATCAATGTCTCATTTCTATTTCTACGATCCAACCATTTGTTCATAGTGATCCAGTACAAGTTCAACACAAAAACCCTACGCTCCAACGGTCAATTGGCACCCAAAAACAAAACTAATTTCCCAGAACTTAATAAAACCCTTTGAAATCTTGAGATAATCCATTGACTGCAAACTTTTTCCACCCGTAGACTGGATTTCAAACTCAGCGAACAACCCGAGAGTTATATAATACACATTATTATCATTTCCCTCCTCTCAGGTCAGAGACACAAGAGACACTCCGCAAGTCCACAGTTGCTAGGACAACTTCAACTGCGTGAACATGTGATTCAGACACCAGGACAGTTGCTAAGACAACTTCAACTGCGAGAACACATGATTCAGACATCAGGACAGTTGCTAGGACAACTGCGTGAACATGTGATTCAGACATCAGGACAGTTGCTAGGACAACTGCGTGAACATGTGATTCAGACACTCAAGACAGTTGCTAGGACAACTTAACTGCGACAACTTATGATATTTTCCGATCTATACCTTAGGAGGTTTATTTATAAAGGTTGTAATTTGGGGATTTTTCAGAAAAATCCCCATTTTTTCACACACCATGACAGTTCAAAATGACGTCATTATCATATTATGTTAACAAGAGTAATGATTGAGAAAATTCCCATATTTTCAACTTACCAAAAGTTGAAACACCGAAATTTTATCCCATATAAATATACCTCCTAAGACGGTATTGAAAATAACCCTTGCAATTTTATGAATTGACTGGGGGCTTCCAGCCAGACTACAATATTTCCTTCTGACGATCCTCATCCAGATTGAACACCTTTCCAATATATTTTTGAGTACTCCTTTACAAAATAAATTTCTCCTCGAGTTTTTTTTGCACTCAAGCTTTTTGCTTTTTTGTGATTTCGTGATTACTGTTTGCCGCATAGACTTGGTGTTTTCATTTCGTTTTCTATGATTGTTCCTTTATGAAATTTTTGCGCGCTATACAGTTCTTTTAACACGAACAGTTTGAACAGCACTGCGCGCGTCTTATGTGCGCGCGGCGTAAGTTTGTGCGGCGTATAGACATATAAATAAAATGTCTGTACTGTTCTGTACGCCACGCAAATTTACGATCGGCGTGGCAGTGATCGTTAATGTTCATAATATGAATAAAGGCCTAAAAATAAAGCAAGGCGAACTGCAGCTCTAAGCTTTAAACACTGTTAATTGTCCAAGCTCTAAGAAGTTAATTCCAACTTACACATCATTATCCAACTTAAACAGTCTCGGCTGTCCCCTCAACCGTGTAGGTTGCAGCATTCTGACTACGGCCTCAACCGTGAAATGTAACAGCATTCTGACTACGCACCAATCCGATTGAAGCAATACTAGAACTTCTTATATTTTCTTCGAAAAAAAGAATTGAAGCAGTACTCTAAGCTCATTAAGCTAGTCATCACATACAATCTGAACCTCATTAACAGTAAAAACAGGTTTGAGATCACAACGATCATTTTTATAAGAACAGCTATAGCCAGTTCGTCACAAATCTATTTAAAGACCAGTTGATTGAATAAGCGAATCTGACGAATCACTCTTCGACACATTGGAACGCTAGATTTATATTGTCTCTGGTGATGTAAGTGTGGTCTGAATCACTTTAAATTCGCCCGCTTGAGCTTTTGGTGCACGGAGCAGGTACCTACTGATTCGACAATGACTATTTTCACTCTGCTCATCCTTGTTTATTATGCGCACTGCGAGGAGTTTGGTGATTGGAGCAATTCCTTTTCCGTAGAGGAGTTTGGTGATTGGAGCAATTCCAGTTCCGTAGAGGAGTTTAGTGATTGGAGCAATTCCTTTTCCGTGCCGTTAATTGGGGCAGAAGCTGAGAATGGCATTGAAATGTCACCGGATGACATTGAAATGTCACCGAATGACGTCGAGGATTTATCCGAAATACAACAACACTTAGGACACAAACATGACCACTGCGGATTCTCTGTCCCCCTGCAGCCGATTAACAATACTTGGGTAATAAGACGTATCAATACGCATTTTATCCATAATTGCTGGAATTACTGTGTGTACTATTTCTGGGAATGCAAGGTGTTTTCCTATAACCATGTAACTCAGGACTGTGTTTTACTGAACCAGGATCACTTCGATGGTGAAACTGAAGTTCCGCCCACCAAATACACGAAGATAGTAAGCTTCAGAAGATCTTGCTTAGAGTGGCTTAAGAAGCTTAGTGATCTTTTTCCAGATACCGTTGATGAAGGATTATCAAAGAGATATCTTGCGTCCAAAGCAGTAATCATCACGGACAGGGACGATTGGTCAAAGTGCTTGTCTGCTGCAACAACGAACTGTATCAAGCAGTCGAACTCACGAGAATGGAAAATTCTGTCCTGGGAAGACTGCTCAGACTTCAAATGGAATGACCCATTTATTAATTGGCAAATACGGAAAGAGACTGATTTTCGATTTGGGGAGGAAGAAATTGTTGTCCGTATTTTTTCACTGAAGTTTCAGGCAAGACATTTTGCGATTGGTAGAATGGATGATGCATTAATAAGGCTTGATGAATGTAATTTTTCCCCTTTTTCCCCTACTCTGGTCCCGGAAAAAAACAAATGGCTCTTTCGTTCAACTCTCCAAGAGCCCCTCAGATTAGATATCGAAGTATTAAACCAATCATACCTCATTTCCAAGAGCGACAACCGGAAAACTTATAGTTTGAAAAGACTTGAATTATACAACAAGAGGGGTCCTAATGACCGAGGCATGACCGACCTCCAGATTATATCGTTTCCAGTAAAAGTTGCCATGCTCACAGATCTACGAATTGTCCAGCCTCCTTCTTGGAAGACAGTGATATGCGAAACTAAAGATTTGGCAGTCGAGCACGGGACAATAATAAATAACCCCGACAATTTGCCCTATTTCAGGAGAAATAGAAAAGTGGTGATAGCGTGTGAGCCTGGATATGGGGTACAAGAACTCAACTATTCCCAGACCCAGACTTACAACACAACACATATTAAATTAACTAACTGAGGAACCCAAAGCGGAAAGTTTGTTTTGATAACAGATTGCCTGTGTGCTATTGGATTTATTCTGACAAGTACACCGTCCTTCTGCATTACTTGCTTGAAGTCTTGGTGGGAGTGCATCAGGTGCTGGTGTAAGTGCAGTGGTTTTATCCCTGCCCTCTCGTCCTCAAGTTACTGTTTCAGGCACTGCTTAGAGAGTGTCACCCCATGTCAGGAGTTGAGCTAGATGTTGGCTGCAACAGCCCTACCAGCAACGACAATGAAATCTCTTTTGTCAACACTACACCTCTCTCAAGCACACCCACCTCATCCAAGAAGACAAACCCCTTGAAGTCCCCTCCACTAAGTAAGACTAGTACAGATCATGGAAATACTCTTATTAGTGATTTTGGTGTATGTTCATCATGTGGAGATAAAGATGCGTTTGATAGAAGTGTCTCATGTCTAATGTGTGACAATAGTTTTCATGCTGTTTGCAAATCTGATAATGGTGTTTCCAATAACATTTTGTGCAATAAAACCTTTCTTGAGCATTTCACAAAACGGGTTGACAAAGACAACACTTTCTCAGGATCATTCTGTTTTGTTTGTGACCCATGTCTCACTAGTCATGAGCAAAAGCAAGCTGCATCTGTCAAAGCACATGTTCAGACACTTGAGAGGAAAGTCGAATCCATGGAATCTAATCTTACAGAAATCAAAAATCTCCTCACCACTCAACAGTCACCAGAAAAAACTCCTCCTATCAGCCCTGCAAACAGCCAGTCCAATACTCCTGAGAAATGTAATCCCTGGGATGATGCAGTTGGCTTAAAAAGAGTCAAGTCATGTATTCCTGTTATTGTTAAACATGGAGCCTCTGGTGCAAACGTCCCTGATGAAGCCTTGGAAAAAATCATCACTGAAAACAAAATTCATGTGGAGCAAAACTATAAAAACAAATCTGGTGAAAATGTCTTAGTGATCACATCTCCTGAAGGCAGAGAAAAACTCACAACAAAGCTCCAAGAGTCATATCCTGATAATAACATCTTCCATCCTCCTGAACGACTACCAACCATATCAGTCGCCAACATCATAGATAACATCCCACCTGATCAACTCAAACAAAAAATTTTGTCCATGCATGATGAGATTGCCACCCTGGTTGATAAAGGATCTGTCTTTGATGTCCTTTACATCAGGCCACAACGACAAGGCAAAAGGTTTCAAGCCTGTATTCGTATCAGTAACGAGGTCAGAAAGTTCATACAGCATCTGGGTGACAGACTCTACATAGGAATGTACAGCTGTCATGTATATGACCACTTTTATGTAAAGCGTTGCAATAACTGTCAAAAATATCACCACTATCAGGACAAGTGCAAAGCAGCAAAGCCAACATGTGCTAAATGTGCTGGAGATCACAAAACTTCCGACTGCACAAGATGCCAGAGCACTAACTTTGTTCCCACATGTATCAACTGCAAGCATGAGAAAACTTCTTTTGCACATACTCATGAAGCAAGTTCCCTCGAATGCCCAACTTACAAAGCAGCACAAGACAAACTTAAGAAGTCTATCAATTTCTATAACTCAAAAAACGATTAAAGGTAAGTCACATACCTGCAAAGAACATCACTCTCAACTGCATTTCTTGGAATGTTAGATCCATCAACAACAAAGTTGACTCCATCATGGACTACATAGCCACTCAAGATATACCCATTGCATTCATACAAGAAACATGGCTCAAGGAAGTGAAGAACCACACAACAGCTGTTATAAAAGCACATGGTTACAACATTCACCACTATCATCGCTCAAGTATCACAGGAGGTGGAGTTGCAATTTTATATAAATCAAGTCTAAAAGTTGTTAAAATTCATATTCCCAGTGAGCCAACATTTGAATCAATAAGTGTGAAAATATTACTACCTGATCACAGATCCCTCCTTGCCTCATGCATTTACAGAACAGGAGCTATCAGTACTTTTGTGGATGATTTTGATGAATTTATCACAAATCTCTATTCAAAATCAGATAAACTACTGATTTGTGGAGATTTCAATATACACATGGATGAAATCTCCAAAACACAAAAAGCCTTTGAACAGGTTTTTTCATCTTATGGGCTCTGCCAATTCTCCAAGAAGCCAACACATAAATCAGGGCATTTGCTGGACCTGGTTTTTGCATCACCCAATATAGTAAAGAAAAACCAAGTCACTGTTCTTCCAATCTCACCAGATTATCCAACTTGTGATCACTCAAGACTTCTTTTCACACTGAATGTCAAAGGCATGCCATCACAAACCAAAAAAATGATAAAATTCAGGAATGTTGAAAACATAAATGCTGATATGTTCAGATCAGACTTGTCCAATACTCTTTCATCAATTTCAAGTGATCAGTCATCCTTTGAGCAGAAGATTATGAGATATAACAATGAGGTGTCTGAAATTCTTGACAAACATGCTCCTGAATACAGCAAGATGATCAGAGATGAGCCAGATTCCAAATGGTTTGATTCTGCATACAAAGCTGCAAGATCACGCAGAAGGAAAGCAGAGAAAACATGGAAGAAGACTCAAACTGAAAATGACAGGTACTACTTTGAATACTTGAGAACATATTGCAATAATCTGGCTGATACTAAGAAGAAAGAATTCTTCAAACGTCACTTTATCAAATATAACTATTCTCAGAAAAGCTTGTATCAGTTTGTTGATACCTTTCTTGACAATGAGAAGTCACTCGTTCTACCATCAAACGAGGATCTTCAAAAAACAGTTGATGAATTTAATCAGTTTTTCACCACCAAGATTGAAAGAATAAGACAATCATTCAGATCAGAATCAGGAATAACTCAGGATACTCCATCGCCAGCAGAATTCAATGAGTTAAGTGATTTCGATTTGACCACTGAAGATGAAATAAGAGAAATACTTAAAGAAACTGACATAAAGTCCTGTGACCTTGACCCCTTACCAGCATGTCTGATGAGGGAAAATAAAGACCTCCTAGTTCCAATATTATGTGACCTAGTGAATGCATCTTTAACCAGTGGCTCCATGGATGGACTAAAATCAGCTAATCTCACACCCTTACTTAAGGGAAACTCACTTGACCCAAATGAACTCAAAAACTATAGGCCAGTTTCTAATCTTGCATTTGTAGGGAAAATCACTGAAAAGGTTGTTCTGAAACGTCTCAACACTCACTTGACCAAGAACAATCTTAACATCGACTACCAATCAGCATATAAAAAGAAATTTAGTACTGAAACACTGTTAATTCGTATTGTCAATGATCTCCTCATTGCATGTGATGAAAACAAGGCAACAGTTGTAATGCTTCTAGATTTGTCTGCAGCTTTCGACACAGTTGATCATCAGAAGCTGATATCTATTCTCAGCAAGGAGATAGGAATCAAAGGACTGGCTTTGAAATGGTTCAAAAGCTACCTTTCTGGACGCTGCCAAAGGGTAAAAATCGGGGACACAAAGTCAGCTGAGATTATCATTAAGTTTGGCGTTCCTCAAGGGTCAGTCCTCGGTCCAATCCTTTTCAACATATACATTAGATCAATCTACAGCACTGTTCATTCATGTTCCTTTAACATTCATGGGTTTGCCGATGACCATCAGATTCTGAAATACTATTCTCCTGGTGAAGAATATCAGACCATGACCACAGACTTACCCCATTGCTTTAAGACCATCAGTGACTGGATGAGCAACCACTTCTTACAGTTGAACCCTGGTAAAACAGAGATCATTGTCTTTGGAAGTGCAAGCACACTCTCAAAACTGGAGTTGCATGGCCTCTTCATCACCCCTGAAATCTGCATAAGGTGTGTTTCCACTGCCAAAAACTTAGGCTTTCATCTGGACTCTGGACTCACCTTCCTACCACAAATCGAGAAACTGAAGATCAGCTGCTGCAATAAACTCAGGAACATATCCAAAATGCGCCCATTCTTAACATCAGAACAGCTGCAACAGCTTGTACAGGCCCTCGTGATATCATCAATTGACTATTGCAACTCCTTGTACTATGGCACTCATTCCAAGAATTTACGACTTCTTCAAAATATTCAGAACCGATCTTGTGCAACAGTTTTAGGGCTGAAAAGGAGAGATGCAAAAACTGAACATTTGAAGGAGCTGCACTGGCTAAAAGTGACTGAGAGGATCGAATTTAAGATTCTGCTCACTGTCTTTAAGGCATTGAATGGTTTGACCCCAGATTATTTGTCAACGCTTGTTAGCTATAACAATATCAGTGGAAGTAGAACTCCAACATTACAGACTTGCATACCAAAATCTAAAATGGGATGTCGATCCTTCAGTTATACTGCAGCTGTACTATGGAATAAGCTACCTCACAACATCAGATCATGTGACACATTGAAATCATTCAAGAGTAGCTTAAAGACTTTCTTGTTTAAGAGATGCTATGGTTAACTCGTAGAAATTCATAACTGTTTTAACTAACTGTTTAGTGTCAAAAGGTTAACCATTGATAATGTCTTCACAAGGAACTAAAATATTTATGATTTATTTTCATGTTGACATTTTATTGATTTATGAAGTATTCCACACAGTTGTGCATAGGGTTAAAGTAATTTATTTATTTTATCTCCTCAGTACTGTGTATAAGCAACCATATTTTATTATTATTATTATACTGTAGTGACAGGCTTTTAAAACCATTTCCCTGCAAATTCATACATCCTGTGACGAGCCAAGTACCTTTACCCAGCAGTAATTGTATGGGAAAATCTCTTGGAATTATGAACTTTCAATTCCCAATCCTTATGCTATCTTTCATGAGATCTCCAATCCTAGTTTAGGTCTAGTTTTTGCATTTAAATGTTAAACCATCGTCGAACCTGTTACTGTAGAAACAGTAATTCTTATTACCACGTTTACAATTTTAGTTTTGGTTCTTTCATTTCGGACATTTAATTGAGTTCGAGTGCAACTGATTCATCCCATTAATGTTCTATAATATGTTTTGCCTGCATCAGCTTTAATCATGAATGTAAGTCTTTTGAAGACGTTGCTTTTAATGTTAAATTTCGTCATAAGCTGAGCAGTAATTCAAGTTGACGTTCCACTGTAATATAAAAGTTTGAATCATTATCATTATTATTACTAAAAAATATCGCATCATCACTATCACAACGACACTTCACTTCACGACACTTCACCTCAGACGCAAGATGTCGCACAGACTTTGGCAATGTGCCAAGATGTCTCACAGACCTTGGCAAGATGTCTCACAGACCTTGGCAACAGGTCTAACAGACCATGACGTGTAAGCTCACAATCAACTGCACAATCAGGGGACGTCTCTATCAGGATTAACAATGGCGAATTATTGAATATTGATTTAAGGAGACTAAATGTCAACAGTCGAAGACATTGACGACATGTGTTATATTTCTTGTCACATATATTGAAACATATTGAATATGAGAATCCTCTGTCAAAGAGTGGCTTTATTAAATAAGAATGAACATTGCAACATCCGAGAATCCCCTGTACGGAGTGGCTTTATTACATCAGTCAGAAGTACCAGTTTTGGCCACAAAAAGTGAAATAAGGGGTCAATCGAAAACCCCAATCATTGTTCTACCTTAATTGGGTGATACTTGCATCAAAATTTTTCAATTAACATTGTCAGGAACATTTGTCATTATAACTGGTACATTTATCACCACATATGATCTTCCTTTTATGGGAAGGCTCACACAGTAACAGTAATTAGCATACTGTTCAATAGTATCACAATTCCATACAGCAGTAGGTAGATAATATGATTGCTCACAGTACACACGCACACACTTGTGAAAAGGCCTGCAACTCATGGGACAGAGTGACAGCATCAATTCACCATGTTAAGTCATGATAATGACGTCACTCTTAATCACCATTGTTTCGGTACATTGAGTATCTAAAGAGAAGCAGAGTCGCGTGATATATGATTCATTGAAGGAGTTGATTTGAAGAAGTTGGTTTCGGAGTAATAGGATCATAGGATGTAACAGTAGTACTAGTAGGTGCAGCAGGGGCTTAGGTACAGTGTACATTAGTGTACAAACCATTTGAAGGCAGCAATCATAGGCAGCGCTAGTACTCATTTGACGTCAATCCTACAGCTCATAAAACATTAAAATATAAATACCAGAAGAGGTAAAAACGGCAAGGCGTCTTTAATGGAGGACACTTCGTTTGGTTGTGCTTTGCTTGACCAGTATTCATGCGATGTACAGTACATTCCAAGCTTATATTAAAGGGCTCTACATTTATATTACACTTCATTCAGGAGGGATACGTTAACACTCCGGCAGATACTGCCAAACATGGTATAATTTGCAGCTTTTAATTTGCCTGCACCTATATAATATAATACATATGATATCCTTAATAACAAAAACAGTTCACTATGTTCCAATGTAGTTAATAATATATGGTATAAGTGAGAGTTTCGACCCCTTAATATATACTATATATTAACTGTCCACAAGATTTAAAGAATGATTTCTTCAAGACATCAATCACATATTGTACAATATAATATCAACTTTATCATGGTTAATGTAATGTTGAAATATGGGGAAGAAGGGATTTTCCAGATGAGGAGTGAGCATATTATATAAACCTCTGGAACCACTCTTAGAAACAAGGAGGGGGGCCAACCCCCCAAAACCCCCCAAAATTAAGCCCCCTATTGGCAATTTGTTATATCCACTGGGGGGTTAAATTAAACCCCCCAAAATTAAACCCCCTATCGACAGCAAAAATGGGTCTGAAATGGGTCAAAATTAGGCAACAAAAAGGGTACCCTTTGAAAAAATTGCCAAAAATCGCAAACAAAAAAGGTACCACTTCGAAAAGGTGCAAAAATCGGACACAAATTTGGTACCATTTCAAAGGGTACGCCTGAAAACTCAGAATCGGAGAAGGTACCAATTGAAAATGATGCCAAAAATCAAAAACAAAATTGGTACCATTTAATTAAAGGTCTGAAAACCTGAAACAAAAACGGTACCATTTTAAAAAGGTGCCTAAATCAGAAACAAAAAATGGTACCATTTGAAAAATGTGTGAAAATCACGAACAAAAACGGTGTACCATTTCAAAAGTACCAAAATCACGAACAAAAATGGTACCATTTCAAAAAGGTTCCGAAAAATTATGAACAAAAAATGGTACCATTTGGAAAATGTGTCAAAATCTGGAAGCTAAAATGGTACCATTTCAAGAAAGTACCAAAATCACGAACAAAAAAACCTGAAACAAAACGGTACCATTTTAAAAGGTGCCAAAATCAGCAACGAAAAATGGTACCATTTGGAAAATGAGTGAAAAATCACGAACAAAAATGGTACCATTTCAAAAAGTACCAAAAATCACGAGCAAAAATGGTACCATTTCAAATAGGTTCCAAAAATTATGAGCAAAAATGGTACCATTTAGAAAATGTGTCAAAAACTGGAAACAAAAATGGTACCATTTCAAAATAGTACCAAAAATCACGAACAAAAATGGTACTATTTGGAAAAAAGGGGGTCAAAAATCAAACAAATAAATGGTACCATTTCGAAATGGTTCCGAAAATTATGAACAAAAATGGTACCATTTGGAAAATGTGTCAAAATCTGGAAGCTAAAATGGTACCATTTCAAGAAAGTACCAAAAATCACGAACAAAAAAACCTGAAACAAAAACGGTACCATTTTAAAAGGTGCCAAAATCAGCAACGAAAAATGGTACCATTTGGAAAATGAGTGAAAAATCACGAACAAAAATGGTACCATTTCAAAAAGTACCAAAATCACGAGCAAAATGGTACCATTTCAAATAGGTTCCAAAATTATGAGCAAAAATGGTACCATTTAGAAAATGTGTCAAAAACTGGAAACAAAAATGGTACCATTTCAAAATAGTACCAAAAATCACGAACAAAAAATGGTACTATTTGGAAAAAAGGGGGTCAAAAATCAAACAAATAAATGGTACCATTTCGAAATGGTGCAAAAAATCAGAAACAAAAAAGGTACCATTTGAAAAAGATGCCAAAAATCAGAAACAAAAATGGTACCATTTAAAAAAATTGTCCTTTTTTCACAGTTAAGGTTGTTTTGACACTGAAAATTAAGCCCCCCAAAACCCCCCAAAATTAAACCCCCTATTGGCGATTTTTCATATCCACCAAAATTGAGGGGGTTGGCCCCCCCCCCCCAAACAAATACTCTGGTCCAGAGTTCAAGATAGCATTATGATATTAGATACTATTAAATGTATCTTACATGTTTCATTGTTCAGTGTTGCTTTGATTTTGATACAGTATCATACCTCATAAATTTGAAGGAAAAGACAATGAAATATAACCCTCTAAGTGATCATTACAGAGCAAAATATGGTTTAATCAATTTTAGATCTTTGTAATGGAGCACTCAATATTGAATTCAGAAATAAAGGATGCAATGTTGTTAGGTATGAATATCATGATCTGGTTAGTGAACTCAGCTCCAACTTTATCTGACCAGTATATAATAATAATCACGACCCACTATACAAAGCATCATATTTAATCAAAGTAGCCAATTCTTTGATTTATGCCACTTATATCGAAACTGTTAACTGACAAAATAACATTATTTTATTCTACCAAAGTTCTTATACAGTTAATACCTGACTGAACAGAAATTTCAGTAATAAAAATGAACAATATTCGACTTGCATAAATTAGATATTAGGTGTTTCTTCTATTATATATGTAGGCAACAGTAGGTACATCTTGGATCCTAGGTCAGCTATTGTTAATACAAAAACTCTGAACTAACTTAAATTTATATAACACAACAGAGAAGATAGAGTTTCACTAACCTTGCAGATGTGATCAAATGATTCTTTTGTGTGCCTGCCCTTGACAGTTCCATTATCCATGTCTTCAACACGACTGCAACTTTTTACATTCTCAGTGTTTATTCATAGAGCTCAAATTCATTAGCAATGAGATGAAAAAATATCCTGATAGTAATTTAGGGTACTTCTTCAAAATCTCGTTTTGATAATCATGGCAGTGTTTACAAAGATGTTAATGGCAGTGTTAACAAAGATGCTCTATGACACAATACAAAGCTATTGCATTTTGAATAGAGGAGAAAGTTCAAATCATAAAGAGAGTTCAAATCATAAAGAGAGAGAGGGAGAGAGCTTTATTGATTATTAAGGATAACCTATATGTGTACAGACCAGCCAATTACCATAGCTCTAGAAAAAGGACACAAGGTTGTGTGCTTTTGATGGTATCAATGTAGAATCCAATGTCTTATCTATTGGATTCTACATACCAAAATACTGTGTATATCGATTTTCTAATTCAAGGATTGACAAAAGAGGCGGAAGAGACTAAACTGTGAATCATCAACGGTTACCCTACAGTTGTAAGGTCTCCCTGCCATCTGCGATGTAGGTGTCCGATCAGTAGGTGACAAAGGGAAACGGAGGGGTTTCGGCCCACGTACCCCTCACAGCTTACAGCTGCAAGGCTGGGCTACACAAGTTGACACATGAACAGTAAGTCTGTGCACCCTTTTCAAGCCCTCCTGTAATTGAGTGGTCTGCTCACATATTCTTAAGTGATTGAATGGAAATTAACATTGATGAGTCAATATATGCAATACTTTGGGTGCAAAATTTCCAAAAATTCATCATTCAACATAACATTTGTAAACAGCTTTGAGACCAAAAGGATCTGTTTAGGTAGGAGTATTCAAAAATGGCTAATTCATGCAAAAGGGGTTATATTTTTAAAGTTACAAACTGACATCACAACACTTATTGAATTAACTAACTTAGAACGTTGTGTCAACTGTCACACTGCAAGGAGTTTTTGAATAGATCTTTTTCTTAAAACTGACAGTTGAACAGTGGTGCAAGGTGTGAGTGTTTGATTACATCATTGATTTATTTATTTATTTATTTACTTCTAATATGTAACATGTGTCATAATACACTCAGTTTTTTTTATAAGAAACTTATTGAAAACCTAGGCTACAAGTTTCTTATTTTTCCACGATTTTGAGCCTAAAAGTTTCTTAATCGGTTTCTTAATTCTACATACCGACATACCGTACAGCAAAATGTTTACCAAATTTCCAATATAGGAACCTACTTTGTAGACTGTAGTTGAGGATTGAAATCGAACCTTCTGATATTTTTAGGTAAATTATACACTTTTAAGCATGTACCTACCTACCTATCTTAAAAGATTTGTGCAACTGTATAAAAAAGTTCGCGAATTTTAAAATTTAGATAATATCTAAATCCTATAAAGATTTACCTAGCCGAGCTTAATGCTTGGAACTTTTGGAAATAGATATGGAACTGTAATAGTGTCCTGTCTCAACAACAATTTCTAAATTTCTGTTTTATGCTTGGTAATAAAAGTCCAATGGAAGTACTTGATTACCTAGTTTCGAAATGTTCACAATCAAAAAGTGGGGGTCTGGGGGCGCAGCCCCCAAAAGCCAGACGTTTCATGTGAAAAGAATTTCAGTTGCAATAGGATTTTATACACAAATTTCAAAATTCTAGGCTAGAAGTTTCTTAATTTCTTAATTGTAAATCGTTTAAGTTTCTTAATTTTTCCGAAATTCTAGGCTAAGTTTCTTAAATTTTCTGAAATCCTAGGCTAAGTTTCTTATAGACAGTTTCTTATTAAAAAAACTGAGTGTATGCAAATAATTCAAAAAATAACTTAAAACTTATATACAAATAGAATATTTACATTATTGAGAAGCATTTGACACTTCATATTGACTATTGCATTATTGCAAATGTCTATCAGGCAGGTGTCGCCACCTCGAGAAATTAGAATTCTTCTGAAATTTCCGATCGCGCGGCACCATGTACGTAGGTGAATATATTGTTAAATCAGTATCACACGCATACAAATTGTGATTTTTTGGAAATTGCAGACACCAATCTCAGAGGTGGTGACACCTCAGTTACTCAGTATGATATTGTTTGAAGTTGAATGTATGATATTGTCCAAATGCATATAAAAAAAAGTAAAACTATTGATGAGGACATTTGAGGTTAGGTGGTTTCATCATTCGGCATTGATCAAATGGACTGAGCAAATGAAAAAACGCACACAATTGTACTTTTGTGATGATGTCCACGCAAAAGAATGAGCGCGAGCGATTGTGTGGGATTTTCATTTGATCAGTTCATTCTATCAACCCATAACAATGCAGTTGCCTAATAATCAATCTCACTAGAAATGTATCTACATCCTCATATATAGGAACAGTTAGTAAATAATTAGTGCAAGATAAAAGGGACATTATTCCAATCCATAAGATTCACTTTCACCAACGATTCAAAATTCAGAGAAACCTAAATCTTGGCTGTATAATCACATTCGTCGTAATCCCATGCAATGACCTGTACCAGTACAATGCATCAAAATGTTGTAATGTCATCTTCCCTAGACCTTTTGCCATGTTCTTGTGATCTTTATAGGGCACTCTAGTGGAGCACGCGCTGGTGCCTCTTCGGAGCGCCGCACACTCCATTATACCAGGCTGACTAATCATTTATGTTTATGAAGGAGCAGCATATAAAAGCGCTGTCTGTGCGCTAAGATGCACTCTTGGCTATTCATTTCTCTGTACTATATCATTTGATTCGTTACTCGCAAACTCTCTGCATTATTGTCTGGACTTCATAATTCTCTCCATTCTATTGGTAATTACAATTTATAGCTATTGTGAGATTGATTACTATACTATTGCTAGCCAAGCTTCAACAAAGACAATCTTCTTCGTTAGGACCAAATCCGCCGTAGCAGAAGCACATATCGTAGAATAAGAAGTGACAGCTCTAGGAGATTATCTATTCACTAGCAGGCCCGTTGGGCCTGCTATTACATTGCTCACTCGGCGGCGCTACGCGCCGCCTCGTTCGCAATTGCAAGTTCTTACCAAGTTACCAACAGCTTGCCCTAACCAGCGTCCTATTTTGCGCGGCGCGCCGGCGCGCCGTCGTTCCTCATCAGGCCGCGCGCGCGTAAGCATATGGTTAGATGAAAGCAAAATTAAGTAAGTTAAAAAATAGTTAGGTTGATAGAAAATGAAGTTGCCGAAGTGCGTTGTCTGATGATGCAAAGGTGAATGTTGATGTCAAAGGAGCAAACGACGAAAGTTGCAACGCGCTCGTGGTTAAGCATTAGGGAACACTAACGCATTATTTGAGTGGTCTTACCGTGAATTATGATATTTCCTTCATTCGTATACTGTATAAAGCTGCGTAAGAAATGGAAATAAATTTAGAATTAATTTGAGGGCCTTGCCTGGTGCGCTCTCAGACAAAATCAAATTCATAACTTTACGCCGCGCATTTTGTGTTGTAAGTTCGTAACTATATCTGAAATAACTTTGCGACGCGCGCAGAGGTTCTGCGTTGCGCGCAAGATTAAAATGCGCGCGCGTCACGTTTTGTTAGTTCAACAATTTTGTTTTCCCTTACGTTTACGTGAAGTGTTCTGAATCGAAATTCGTGAACTTTTCATTAATTTTGAAACACGCCGAGACGTACGGATATTCGTTTGATGCGAATTTATTTCATCGGTTGAACTCTGCTGCTCAGGGATTTTTGTAATAACCTCCTACTTTCCTAAACCTCCAATAACTGTCGTCCTAAATATTCCTACATGCATCATGAACTACAAATCTAAAACATCAACATTTAAAAGCAACATCTCGACAGCTTTAATCACTAACGTAATAGTAATACCATTTTACGAACTACTTTATGTTGCACGTGCGCAAATATCCAATCTCCATAGCAACGGTACCTCCTTACTCCCTTTCGCATTCGTTTCTCTTGATAACTTCTTGGCAAGCTCAAATTTAATTGTGTACGGGAGCACAAACATTATTCACGTGCTCTTACGAAATTATAATTAAGATTATTATTATCTAGAAAGCTGAGCTTCAACAAAGACAATTTTCTTCGTTAGATCCCAATCCCCCGTAGCGGAAGTATATATTGTAGATTATGAAGTGCCAGCGATAGGGTTGTAGGATTGTTATTGTATTGCCTTCGTATCTAGATTGAGTTCCCCATCCAAGTATGGATCAAGGATTTACCGCCAACAGTGCCCTTGAGCTCAATCATGCGCCACGAGACCCATCCGATATTGATGTGCCAAATGACCCCGAAACCTCCGATGAGGTGGGCAACCACCATCATTCAACAAAAACTCAAGATTTAATACATATGAGAGCATTGAGCAAGTATGTTAGTACGTGCAAAAATAGAACGAATTGAATTTATTGTTTATATTGAACAAAAAAGTTAAAAACAATGCTATCATTTTTTTAAATCATAATCCAAAGTAAAATTAAAATTTAAAAAGTTTGAAGTATATCATTGAATTTTAGATTATAGAAAATGCAGTGCAGTAACACTGAAAGCATGCCCCAATGATAAATGTTAAGGTTAAAAATAGTCAAATGACCATATGATTATATAAACACAAAAACAATGCTATCATTTGAAGTGAAAATTGTTCACTTTTATATTATCAAATGTTTTACCTCTGTCATGACGTTGACAGACCCATAGAGAATCAGCGCCGCGCGCGTGGCGCTGATTCGTGGCTGGCGTCAGCGGGTCCGGTCATACACCTGCCCCGTACGACAACAAGTTGAGCTTTGCTACTTGTTTAAACCGCAAAGGTGTGAGTACGTGCGCGGCGCATTGTGGTACGATGGATGACCCGCTGACGCCAGCGGTGCTGATTCTCGAGAGGGTCTGTCAACGTCAGACAAGCGGCGCAACACTTCGGGAAGCATGCCGCGCAACACGAAAAGCGGGTATCCGTGTTTAACTTTAAAACCTTTTCTACGCGGAATGCGGAGCACGCCGCGCCGCGCAGAGTAAACAAAGGTATGCATGTATTTATTAGCAGTTTTAAACGTTTTTCTGAGGTCCAGCTAGAGCTAGAGATCTATTTAAAAATATGGATTTTTCATTCAAAAACCTATAGCTCAGTGCTGTGATCATAAAAGTGATCATAAAAGTGATCATAAAAGTGGAATATATATATTAATCATGAAAGTGGAATATATATTAATATTTATTTTTTAAATTTTCCAAGACATCGATCTGACAATTGTCATGGGCAATCATTTTTCAATTCATTTTCGAATAATGAAGACTTTTTAGACTTTTTAGACTTATGAATATTTGTTTGTCTACACTTCCTGCAGCTATTGATATCTGTTTTTCCTCTTTTTTGCTTTCTGTAATTTTTGCTTACTGTTACTTTTTTGCTAACTGTTACTTTTTTGCTTACTATTATTTGGCTACACCAGAGAATGATTCTATGATTTCCATGAGCACCATAAGACATATGTATTTTAATAATATATGGCCCATGTCCATTTGGTTACCCAAGCAGTCTATAAAATATTTTATTTCATTTTAAGAACAAGATTGTGCCTTTGGTTATATATTCTGGAAAACGACACTGACTTGTATGCAGACTTTGCACACGTATCAGTATTTCTATTAATGTAATATGTTTATTTTGCTGTATAGTCATATATTCAAGTGGTTTATGCCTGACTTGTTTCAATTTTGCAACAGCTCATGATAGAAAGAATTTATTATTATTTAACCTGTGACATGTTGCATTCGAACCCATATGTGTGCAGACTGCTCAAAAAAATTGTGTGTTTTTTACGGAATTTATGTCGAAAGTTGAAGCATGCAGAGGCATTCCATGCACCTTTATTGAAGCCTCTGTCAATTCATGGCTTCTTCATGCACTGCACAATTGTGCACAGCTCACTTCCTGTTACTAACTTCCTGTTACTAACAGGCAGAGACTAGCACATGAAAAAGCCACCCATTTACGAGTTTGGCATTTCCCTGTTATTCATCATTGTCTCACTATAAACAGTTATTATAATCTCAATCTTTCTAGGTGATGTATAGTATGAAAGAATTGAACAGTGAATAAAGAATCCAATGATTATAAGATGGTTGATGAAGTCATTGTCATAGCAAGGTAAGTGTAGTAGAATGACAAAATTCTATCAGTGTTTTAAACATTCTTTTAAGGTACACATTTCCTCATAGGTTTAAAAGGGAAACTGAAATCCTGATTATTATTTTCAGGTTCTCATACACAGCAAACCAAGACTCAGAACTTACCATCCACAAGAATGACAGACTGGCTGTGCTAGATTCTTCCAGCTCTTGGTGGAGGGTGAGAAATGACAATCAGATCTGTGGATATGTGCCTTCCAACTATGTGGAGGTATGTTATGTCCTGTTAAATCATACATGTTAAATCATACAATGGATCAATATAGAACAGTGCCAAAGGAATTGTCACAATTTAATCAGAAATAGGACGAGTAGAGTGGTTACGAACATCTTCAATTGTAACAATTAAAACGTCGTGTTCTTGTGATATTTCAATGAATATATCATTCATCATAGTCATACATTCTGAGAAGTTTATTGGTTAGGACATACAACTGACACGCAACATTCATATCACTAAGCTCTTATCTTAGTTAAATCCATAAGTAATTGAATTAAATTAATTTATTGGAAAATGCACTGAATGTATACGATAATCTACTGTCTGCTACTATGTGAAATACAATATACATTATACAATATACACAGCAATTGGCAATGTCAAGGCACGAGCACTGTACTCAGTACACGGTGACGTAATGACGTATGTGAGCTAGTAGAGAGAGAGTTCCCGCTCAAACCCTATGCTTGTCAATACGTCACTGCATACCAAAACTCTGTTGCTCAGTGACTCTGTGTCTTGACCTTGTCAATAGCTGGGAAAATTCTGCCCTTCAGTTGGTCTTGATACGTTGGTAAATTAAATAAGAATAACGGTACTGATTTCAGTTTATCATTAATTAATGTTCCATCATCGTATTCCTGTATATATAAGCTTTCTTTAATTTTGCGTTTAATTGTCACAAAACTTCATGGTCTTGACAGCAGAGGATAATGGAAAATACTGGGCAATTTATCACCTAAACTATTGGTCAAGTTGAACATCAGTAAATTGTTTATTGTACTGTTGATTAATTTACTTCAGATTTTAGGATTGATGAGTATATAATTAACTTCAGATTGATTTACCATTCCAAACTATTAGATCATTTCTTCTCAGAAGTTGAACAAGGAATCATTTGTTGACAAGTTGTTCAAGAAAAAGAAGAAAAAGACAGCAACAAGCACATTATCAAAAGGGACTGCCAGTGATTCTTCTGCTACCACAACTCCTTTGAATATCCTTGCAACTGCCAGGTTCAAGTTCGAGGCTACCAGGGAGGATGAACTCAGCTTAAACAAAGGTATTGTCCATTAATCAATTACCTCAACATTCTATCTTGTTCATGCTTTGGAATGACTTTGTTTTGATTTTCTTCAGTAATTGTAAGTAGTTGAGTGCTGCTTCTTAGAAAGAATACTATTTCATCTGTGTATGATTTCTCGCATGTGATTGAAAAATGTGTTTTGATTTTATGATGGGGGGGGGGGTGTCACTGTCCCAATTGTCCCAAACTCAAGAAAAAGTAGATTGGGACAGGGACAAATGGGACATTTGGGACAAATGGGACAGAGAAAATGGAACAAATGGAACTCAAAAAGGGAATTTGGACTGGGACAATTGGGACAATTGGGACAAATGGGACAAATGGGACAGAGAAAATGGAACAAATGGGACTCAAAAAAGTGAATGCGGACTGGGACAAATGGGAGAATTGGGACAAATGGGACATTTGGGACAAAAGTGAAAGAGTCAAATGGGGCTCAAATGATGGTTTTTTGAGCAGTTGTTTAACTTGTTTTTGTCTCAAACCCTGTTACATAGCAGCACTTGCTGCGTTGCAACTGCCACTGTCTTTATCCTATCATACTTTTTGGGATAGGGAAGTGGGAACACTTGACCACTGCAAACAAACACAACCTTAATATGTACTTTCTACTGTAGTGTGAATATCACTTTCATTTAAATGATAGAAAAACTTGGATCAATTTAAAAAATGATAAATGACCGATTTTTTCAATTTTTTGTTTGTCCCAATTGGCCAAATGTCCCAGTTGTCCCAATTGTCCCAAAAACCAGTCCCAAACTCAAAAAAAGTAAATTGGGACAGGGACAATTGGGACACTGAAACTCCCTCCTATAATTCTTGTTATTAGTTTGCAAATATCTATTAATTTTGTGTTTTATTCTGCTTCCTCCTTCAGGAGACAAGTTGACAGTCCTAGAAAAGAAGAAAGACGGTTGGTGGAAGGGAGAGAAGGATGGGGTGACTGGGTATTTTCCGTCTAACTATGTGTCTGAAGGCGACCTATCCCCCTCTCCCACCACCCCATCCCCCACCACACCCTCCAACGTGGTCAATACTCCCTCCTTCAACAACCTTCAGAACAATGGCATCCAGCAGCAGTCTCAGCAACAGCAACCTCAGCAGCAGTCCTCATTTCATCCTGATGATGTTTGTAGATAATAAACTTAACCTAATAAGTGTACTGATGTTCGTAAATAAGATGAGATAAACGTAATACTGCTGCCCCTTGTTTCACTAATTTTCTTGACATGATGATTTCACATGAATTACACCATGGATTGTAATTCTAAATGGAACATAATCTTTCAAGGACCCAAAGCAGATAAGGTAAATATTTTAATAAGGGCATAAAGAACTCGGGTTTCAGCATCCTCAATTCCCATTGTAGGTGTGGGAGTTCGTGTGTGGAGTTCGAGCCAGAGATACCTTCGAGTCCACTGCTCCGGACGACCTAAGCTTCGTGGTCGGAGAGCTCATGGATATCGTTAAGAATCCCCACTGATCAACCCAAGTGGGTTGCTCGGAACGTGAGTAGATTGGAGTTGTTTATACTACGGTAGAGATTATCAGTTATCAGAAAACCTATTGGGTATGGTCTCACAGGATCCAAAGATTACTATCTGGCTGCGCATACGTGGAGTTTCTGGGAGATCTCCTGTCTCATTGTAGCCATGATGAAGTTTTCTCATGATACCAAGTAGTTTGGTTGTCATGGTAACACGCCTTGATTTAGTTTTTGGTTACCGTGGTAATACGCCTTTTTTATTGGTTACCCTGATAACACACTATGTTAGTATGTTATTTCATTGGTTACCCTGGTAAGACCCACCTTGTTTCAGTCGTGTGGGAGGGTGGGCCACGTGTTACGACATCTGGTGGAGATAGTCCCTAACGCTATTCCAGTGTACTGCAACCCTAAAACAGCTGCTCTACAGACGCCGCCTGCACCTCCAGATTTAGTACATTGCACATTCAATACATATACTACACAACACAAACTATACACTGTACAGTAGTACAGTGTACTCAGTGGGTTTTGTAAGAAACTGCCAGGAAATCAAACCAAGAGCTTGGACCAATACACTATAGAATCGAGTTTAAAAAATTAAATGATTAATCATTCAATATTACGCAGCAATTTATTACACACACTTCAGTGAAATTCCGATCTCTACGTGATATAATTTCTGAGATACAAGCGTGTAAAGTGTAACTCTGTATTCCGCTGTGATACGTCATAAATCACTGCTATCGATTACAATTAGTGCTGCTCCGCCCCTGAGCGCTGTATAAACACTGTATGATGATGTGTGCGTTGTTTTGTTTTGTTTTGGTTCAGGGGTGCAGTTTACTCAAATTAGTGATTATGGATGATATCAACTGGTTTCTAGTATTGTGCTAATTATCTAATTTGGTAACATCTTTGAAAAATAATGAAGCAAATGCTTCTGGATCATACATATTATAGGCGGTAAAATTAGCAAATCTTGTCTTTTATATTGTAAGATTGTAGGTATCAATGTACTATATTGATCTTTTAGTCACTTCCAAGAGTCGTCGGTCGAAATATCCCACGATCATAGATGGTATTGTCCAATTGAGCCCATCTGACATCCCAAATTCCCAAAAATTGGTCCAATTAAGTATAGTAATGGGTTGACAATGCTTAATTGATTTATTGACAACCTTCATTGCAATATTAAGATGTTTCTAACTTTTCCAACTTCTTAAAAAACGCAATGTATCTTCTGGGCAAATCTAACTGGGCTAAGAAAATTCAGCTAATATTGATGTGATTATGGTAATGGTGGTCCGATGAACATCATAAGTCACTTACACTAATTCAAGTCCAAAATTTCTGATGGGCCCAAGTACGTAATTATAAAGCCATCTGATAGGATTGAAACTAACGGTGAATGATCAAATCCAATGAGGGACATTCGAAATCATAAGTTCAATAGTACAATGACGATAAACTTGACATGTCCATTGAATACTCTGAAAAATGAATCTAAGTGGATTCCATGACCAGTACCTACAGTGTTCATACTCTAGCTCTAGGAACCTGATTTCTGAACTGGTTTTAGAAGTGGAGCCAGTAAAACACTAGAGCAGTAGGAGTTAATTATCTGTCTGTGCGGTGCTATTCATAGAGCTAATGTGCTCAGTTGCTCACTACCCTTGATTTGATATACCTACCATATTAATCAGTAATGCAAATATACTACTACCTAATTACTTAGTTGATCCCTAGTAATTAATATCCATTCCAAACTATGTAACTATTGTCCGTCAAAAATATTAGTTATCAGGGTGGAAAAATACATGACAAGCAAACAATGATTTCCGACTACGTTCTAATGTAAACTATGATATTACGCAGTGCGTGATACATTCCTCTTCCTGCGAATCAGTGATTTATGACGTAGCAGCATGATCAAATTACGTACACTTAATATCGCTGTAACTCCGTGTAGAAAGCAGATAGAGAGCTCGGGTTTTCACTAATCTGCATAATTTTATGAAATGAAGCTGGTAGTAAAATAAAATCGACAACTTCAGTATAGTGTATTGGTCCTTTAAAGTGCCTCTTACAGTTTCCCGCGGTTGCAAGTTGAGCGGCCGGCTGAGAACTACGTGTCTCCCTTCGCCGGGAAGCCCTGGTACTTTGGTCGGATGTCACGGCGCAGCTGCGACAACATGCTCATGGAGGTGGGGGAGGAGGGCGACTTCCTGGTCAGGGATTCAGAGAGCAAGGTGGGTTCTTCTGGAGCATGCTTAGTATTTATTTGTAAGACGTAATTAAAGAACTATGTATAATTGTATTTTGTAATCTATATGATTACAATATATTTCTATGTTTTGATCCTCAATGCACCCTAACACCCCCAAATGACTCGGGCGTGCACCTTCAATGAAGACTGTCAGCAAGGCTACCACTAACCAAGGTAAAAAGGTGAGACGGGATGTCCTGTTATGGGATAGCTAGGTGAGATAGCCTGTGTGACGTCATTAGCTTCAAAAGTGTGACGTCATCAGTGTCACGGTATTGTACAGAGAAAGTGCGACATTTGACCCCCCGACACTTGACCCCCCGACATTACATCCCCCGACATAACATCCCCCGACATCTGACCCCCCGATGTTACTAAAGATGTGATAGACAGGATTTGGATATTGCAATAATTTTATAATGTGTAGAATAATTGTATCTCACACAAATTTTTCACACAAAATATCGGATAAAACACTCTAATAGTCAAAGACCAAACCCCCAAAAAAGCTCAGTCGTTAGATTTCTTTGTTAAAAGCGTTTTCTCGACTGATTTCGGTAATTAAGACCATCAAAAACAAAATTGGCCTTGTTGCCAACGAAATTTTTGTTGGCAACAGGCCCAAATCTGCCACGCCCTTTTTTCTGTTATACGCTTGGCTGATTTTCTGTATCTCGGCCCAGGAAGGTCGTAGAGACTTCGTTTTGGATGCAAAAGAATCGCAAAGGCCATGTTTCTATACAATTCTTCCTGAATATATGCCCTTAAATGCTCAGGAACAAAGTTATTGGCGAAAAACTAATTTTTGGTCATTCGCAAGACATGGCGGATGCAATTTTGTATCTCGGCCCAGGAAGGTCGTAGAGACTTCGTTTTGGGCGCAAAAGAATGGCAAAGGTCATGTTTCTATACAATTCTTTCTAGATATATGCCCCATAGTGCTCAGGAACAAAGTTATGGGCCGAGAACCACTTGTTCAGTGAAGCGCAATACACAGTTCAGAGGCAATTTTTGTATCTCGGCCCAGGAAGGTCGTAGAGACTTCGTTTTGGGCGCAAAAGAATTGCAAAGGCCAATTTTTTTATGCAATTCTTCCTGAATATATGCCCTTAAATGCTCAGGAACAAAGTAATTGGCGAAAAACTATTTTTTGGTCATTTGCAAGACATAACGGTACGGATGTAATTTTTGTATCTCGGCCCAGGAAGGTCGTAGAAACTTCGTTTTGGGAGCAAAAGAATCGCAAAGGTCATGTTTCTATACAATTCTTTCTGGATATATGCCCCATAGTGCTCAGGAACAAAGTTATGGGCCATAAATTGATTTTCAGTCATTTGCCAGACATGGCAAAGGCAGTTCTAGTAGTAGTATCTCAGCCCAGGAAGTTCGTAGAGTCTTCGTTTTGAAGCAGTAATGGCTATGTTTTTATAGGACTTGTTATTAATAAACATATTATGGCATACAATACACCTGCACCGGAAAAGAGCTATGGCAATACACTGATTTTCGGTCTTTCACAAGACATGGCGGATGCAATTCGTGTATTTCGGTATCATAACTCGGCCCAGATAGTTCGTAGATATTTCGTTTTGGACGCAAAAGAATAGAAGAATATCTTAGTCTTAGTAAAACGGCCAGGGTTGGTTTAATCAACCAGGCCGGTGGCAGCCATGCTGAGCATGGAGACTATCCCTAGTACACCAGGCGAAGGGTGTGAACTCCTGGGTGGTTTTTTGGCCACCCGAGTGCCGGGGATATTCTGAGCTGAGAGCAGCCAGTCTGTCCAGGACCTCTCTGAACCGGCAAGCTGCCTACGCCCATGGCATCAATCAGACTGTAAAGCAAGACGAGGCTTGCTCGCAGATTAAGTCAGAGATCTGCCGACAGTGGCTATGTACCACCTCTGATTCAGCCAGACTGTGTAAATAATATTCCCATTGATTGGGATTTAACTGGGCTCAATGGGCAAAGCCCAGTTCTAGGGTGCAGCCTGGAACAGAAGGAAGGAACAAGAATAGCAATGGTCATTTTCATTATATACAACAAGCCCTAAATTACATGCTCTAAATTTACATGTGTCAAGCGTTACCCTTCAAAGTTCAATTGAAAGACCATTGATGGTTTGATTACGGGCCTGCCTACCGTACTAACTTACTAAGGGCGAGGGATTCATCTCGAGTCTATGCAGCCTGGCAAGTCACTCAGCCGAGCAAACACGAAACTGGGCAGGAGCAATAAATAAGAAGCTGCCCATAACAATTTATTTTAATCCTTATATTCCTGTCATTGGCTGTTAAGTATTACAGCTGTTTGAATGGACGTAAAATCTTCAAATAAAAATTATTGATTATTGACAAGTCGCACATAAACACGACCATTACATGGAGAAAGTCTCAAACATCAAGGGTACCAAAGGCATCCCTGCAGCTGCAACCCGCCAATGCCGTAAGTGGTTTCCGGTGACCCATAAGTTGGCAGCGCCCCTCTGGGGGCATGGTTAGTGGTTACCCTACTTTACAATAGAATGCAATGACTGTAACCATAACAATATCCCCCAGAATCACACTTAACCCGAACCCCTTACCCTAACCCTGACCTAGAGTACTAACTATAACCCCTTATCTATGGCCTAGAAAGCCCTGGCTCGTCTTAAGTTAAACCCTGGCTCATATAAAGATATAACTTAATAACAATTACCGGTACCCTAACTACAGCCCAACCCTAATCCTCGCCCCCTAAGGGTTAGTAAGGGTCAGGTTGTGGGGTTTTGACTAGCATTAGAATTTAAGGCGTGAGGACTCCGATTATGGGCGACAATCAGGGCTTGAGATATGGATATAGCCATAGGGCTGCGATTATTGTTGGAATGTTGAGGTTCTGGGTTGGAGTTTGGGGTTTGGCTTACCGGCTTAGGTTTACGCTAAGGTGGTAGGGTCATGGTTAAAGTTAAATAAAAGGTAAGTGGTGACTGGTGAGGGATTGAAGGTAGGGATTTTTTAATTGTTGCAGTAAGGGCTTTAGGCCTTAATAAGGGTATGTATCAGGTCACGAGATAGGGTCAGGCCTAAAATTAAAGTTAGAGTTCCTGGGCTAAAATACAAGAACTGCCTTTGCCATGTCTTGCAAATGACCAAAACAGTTTTTGCCCATAACTCCGTGCCTGAGCATCTTAGGGCATTTGTCTATTCAACAACTAACAATTCGTATATAAACATGGTCATTGCGATTCACTTGCACCAAAAACGAAGCCTCTACCAGTCTACCACCTTCCTGGGCCGAGGTACAAAAATTGCGTCTGCTATGTCTGGCAAATGAATGAAAATCAATTTATGGCCCATAACTTTGTTCCTGAGCACTATGGGGCATATATCCGGAAAGAATTATATAGAAACATCACCTTTGCGATTCTTTTGCTTCCAAAACGAAGTTTCTACGACCTTCCTAGGCCGAGATACAAAAATTACATCCGTTATGTCTTGCGAATGACCAAAAAATTAGTTTTTCGCCAATTACTTTGTTCCTGAGCATTTAAGGGCATATATTCAGGAAGAATTGTATAAAAACATGGCCTTTGCAATTCTTTTGCGCCCAAAACGATGTCTCTACAACCTTCCTGGGCCGAGATACAAAAATTGCCTCTGAACTGTGTATTGCGCTTCACTGAACAAGTGGTTCTCGGCCCATTACTTTGTTCCTGAGCATTATGGGGCATATATCCAGAAAGAATTGTATAGAAACATGACCTTTGCGATTCTTTCGCGCCCAAAACGAAGTCTCTACGACCTTCCTGGGCCGAGATACAAAAATTGCATCCGCCATGTCTTGCGAATGACCAAAAAATTAGTTTTTCGCCAATAACTTTGTTCCTGAGCATTTAAGGGCATTTATTCAGGAAGAATTGTATAGAAACATGGCCTTTGCGATTCTTTTGCGCCCAAAACGAAGTCTCTACGACCTCCCTGGGCCGAGATACAGAAAATCAGCCAAGCGTATAACAGAAAAAAGGGCGTGGCAGATTTGGGCCTGTTGCCAACAAAAATTTCGTTGGCAACAAGGCCAATTTTGTTTTTGATGGTCTTAATTACCGAAATCAGTCGAGAAAACGCTTTTAACAAAGAAATCTAACGGATGGAGGTTTGGTCTCTGACTATAAGACATGTAGTTGTAAGCAATTCCAGTCAGGAAGGTGTCAGCAGAAGGTCTGGACTTCTGGAGTAGTTCCGGAGGAGGTTCTGGATCCTGTCGTTCCTCCTTCTCTCCAGGGCAGATGACTTGAACACGTCTCCTCTGGTAACACGGAACATCTTGGCTCTGGAGAGGTTCTGCTGCGTCTGAAGTGTCTTGAGGAGGGTCCAGATGGAGGGGTGGTGGCAGGACAGCAGGAAGTTGAAGGAGTGGTGAAAGGACTCCAGGGCGTTGGTGGTGCGGGCAGATCCAGCCGAAGCTCTGTCACGGACGTTCCACATGTGTAGAGGGAAGATCGGCGGAAGTCGCCGTCCTCCAGCTGGAAGTCCGATCCAGGTCCTCTCGAAGTAGGCCAGAAGTGGGAGCTCATCTGCCAGGAAGGTGATGGAGAGGGACTCGAAGGAAGCCACAACATCAACAACAGGAAGGAAGGCCATACTCCTTAACCTGGTCACCTTGGTCAAACCGCGGATCAGTGCGTTTGTTCTATGTTTATTCATCGGGGGATGTAATGTCGGGGGGGGGGGGGGGGGGCAAATGTCGCAGCAATCGTCGAACTGCGACGTTTGACCCCCCCGCTTTCCTCTATAGATTTACAGTACTGTTGTAGGGGGTGTAGTGTCAGGGGATGTAGTGTCGGGGGATGTAGTGTCGTGGGATGTAATGTCGGGGGGTCAAGTGTCCCTTTACCTGTACAGATGGTGAGAAAATGTGGAAATTGGAAATAATTGGGCAAATATTTAATTTAACAATATTCACATGATACAATGTTTCCATTTACTTTCCAATTTCCTGTGAAATGTACCAATGTACAACTGGCGATGTACACTTTCTACAGTGTATATCTCTGATGTACATTCTCTTGATGGGTAAGGTCACCAAAATATACCAAAAATTTTACAAATTATCATGTATTCGATCATCACACTAACATACGTGATGACGATGATGATACTTTTTGTTTTGCACATCATAGTATTACTGTCAACAAAATACCTATGATAGTTATTTATAGAATATTTCACAGTATTTGATTACTATTTTAAGCGCAGATGTTGACTATGGGAAGTAATATGATTCTGGAATACGAGATTCCAGAATTATATTTGAATCTCAATGCTCCTGATCATGATATTAATTATCCAATTTTGCAGATTCGTAAGATGGCTGGCGCTTCAGATTTTCCAACTTACTAACATTACTTTTCAGCAAGTTTTAAATAGCATAGGTCTGCAGTATGTTATAGTAAGCAAGTAATCACAAATCGGTGACTCAGCGATGACTGAATCATCGGAAATTATGTCATCTTTACTTATGCTATGGATGTTTTACACTTTAAATTCAAAAGCGTTACGTAATGATTTGAACTATTGTAATTCTCAATAGGCCCACCCCCCTTTTACACTGAATGTTATCAATTGTATTGCACATGATGAGTGCCATACCTTTCATTGTCACAATATATAAATTTTGCTCTTCAATCGTCTCAAAGTGGTGAGTGGTTACACTTGCGATCCCTTGCGCAAGGAATCACGTCTCATACCTTCGGCGCTTTTTTTCTCCAGTGAAAGACTTCATGTATTTTTTATGACAGGATGTTTTACAATTCAAAGCGTTACATAATGATTTAAAATGATTTGAACTATTGATATTCTCAATAGCCCCCCCCCCATTTTTTGGATTCTGAATGTTTAGCGTCCCTTTTCGATTGTATTGTACTGTATGGGTACATCACCTTCCAATTAAGCGTTATCAAATAACGCTTAATGAGTAACGAGTGATGTGATGTATCTCCCACCTTCTGCGCATGTATTTCTTCAGTGAAAACTCCAATGTTTATTTTCTGTCACTTATTAAGGTTAACAGAAGCCTGAAGGCTAAGAACCCCCCCTCCCCCTAAGACTTTATATGGAAGGTTTGCGGTATTAGCCGTGAAACCCCCGAACCCCTCGGAAGGTTTGTGGTTCCTTCCCCCAAGACTTTATATGGAAGGTTTGTTGTATTAGCCGTGAAACTTTTTCTGATCATAACTCTCTCCTATTCAGGGAAGAGGTTTGTATTAACCTCCACCACAACAGGGGTGTTGAGACATTGGAAGATGATTCTGAGATTTCCACACGAGCGCCATTTGTACGTACGTGATACTGATTCCATAATACTATCACGTACGTACACGGTGCGCGCGACTTGGAAGTTTCAGAGGATCCTCGCTTGACTCGTTGTCTAACAACTAATTAACGGTCGGTTAACCTAACCGAAACCGAAATGTCGGTTAACCGGTTGTTTTAGCCACCGAAACCCTAACCGTATTTATTGAGGATTGGTAACCGGTCGTTGCTACAGGTAGGGGATTACTCCATATCCCTGAAAGCGGCCACCAAACCGAAGCACTTCAAAGTGCAACTGATCGACAACCAGTACGCCATCGGCAGCCGGCGGTTCCCAGCCATGGAGGACATAATCCGGCACTACACGCACAAGTCGCCCATCTTCACCTCCCAAGCGGGGGATGAGCGGCTGTTCCTGGTGAAACCCCTCGATCACAAACCCCCCGCTCCCCCGGTCAATACCAGCTCGGGGGTTAGAGACAATGCTAAGGAGTACCTCTGTGCCTGGGAGAAGTAGCGCAGGGGGAGCGTTGTCAGGTTGTTGTCAAAGTGTTGTCACACGTTGTCAAGGTGTTGTCACACGTTGTCAGGGTGTTGTCACACGTTGTCAAGGTGTTGTCACACGTTGCCATGGTGTTGTCACACGTTGTCAAGGTGTTGTCACACGTTGTCAAGGTGTTGTCACACGTTGTCAGGGTGTTGTCACACGTTGTCAAGGTGTTGTCACACGTTGCCAAGGTGTTGTCACACGTTGCCATGGTGTTGTCACACACGTTGACATGGTGTTGTCACAGGTTGTCATAGTGTGTTTTCATGTGGCGCTTTATCATGTGTTGTCACGGTGATTTCAGTTGACACACATCAAAAATAACGCGTTTTAAGTTGCTACAAATGTGCGACTTTTCTTCGGATCATTTGATTGTTGATGATTGATCATTAATGCTCTTCAACACACGATTACACCAGCAAATTGCATTTTGTCGGGTGTATAGCTCGTGGATAAGAATAGGCAGATCACTAGAGCCATGGTATTAAGACGTAACAGAGGTGTCGAGAAATCGAGATCGATTCTTAATTTCCCTTCGAGCGCCATTTGTACGTACGTGATACTGATTTTACAGTATAATCACGTACGTACACGGCGCATGCGCGACTTGAAAATTTCTGAGTGATTCTTTTTTCTTGATGTCACGACACCTTCCTAACATTGAACCATCTGATTTAAGTGATCTGCTTCTGTAGTAGAAAGTATTGAAAATCTCGTGGTATCCTTGATTTTTTTGTTTTGGTTTTCTAACATATTTTTGTATTATGCTTAGTTGAAGCTTTTAATAAAATGCCTCACCTACCATTTTCTTAAACGAAACTCAACACACAGCAATTGCGTGTGATTTAATCTTAAAACAGCGGGGTCTCGACCTTATCACCGGCGTTTTCGCCGATAGTTTCGCGGCGTGATAGCGCAAATGTAATTTAATATGTGAAACATTTTAAGCACATTTGTGTCACTGGCCACAAAAGAGTACCCAAAAACGGCGTATCCGTGGTGTCTCGACCGACAACCTTTTGAGGCGCGGCGTATTACGCCGCGCTTGAGTGCTTTTTTGCTGCGCGTTGCATTGAAAATACTTTGCACGCTGTCACGAGCAGCAAAAAAGCAAAGTGGCGCAGTACGCCGTATCTCAAAAAGGTGGAAATGATGTTATCGCATATAATTGAAATCGGCAACACCTGCGTCTCCCTTCAGAGAGCTCGTAATGCAGTTAATAGACTTATATGTTGGTATTTTCTGGGGTTTTCATTTTTAACTTTTTCTTCCGATAGTTCAACATGCCCCAAATCCTTCGAGTTTTTTTAAGTAGTATGAATCAGAGTAACATTACCTCAGCAGTTGATGATGCAGATCATGTCGATACTGAATGCCCATCAGCTACAAGGTAAGATTTTATCCATTGTGATATGTTCTTAGAAATCGTTTAAAAAGTGGTAGTTTTATAACGAAAAGTTAAAAGATACGATAGGGTAGCACAACAGAAAGTTCGTAAAAGGTAGGTTGCTAATAAAAGGTAGAGTAGCTTAGCAAAACAATCCTTTTTGAACTATCGGAAACTGGGTATTTGATACCATGTTACCTGTGTTATGTGAAACAGCAAAAACTTCGCTATAATTCAGGAACTTTCGAAATATGGATGCATCCTGAGAATCAGAAAAGGTGCTTCCCTTTATAGTTTGTTGATTTGTGTAATACGGTGATTGACAAATGAAACAGTCGGTATAATCTGATTAAAAACAGTATAGGCCAGACTGTTTGAAGGAATGAGATTTCCCTCTAATAAAAACGTAAGTTTTGTCAGACGTATAGTCTGGCCCAGTGGCCCCACACTGCTTCCCTGCTTCTGTATTAAATCTGTTTGAATGTATGACTGTTTTTCACACCAGTATCGTTTTGATTATTATTCCGAATTATTGCATCAGAATATTTTGATATATATCAATTACCATTAATATTAATCAGCCCAAGATCCACGCCTTTTGTTAGAATTCTCTGTCGAACCACTACCAAAAATATAGTCTTCCCCTGTCTTCGAAATGTAAAATGTTTAAAAACTATGTCATTAGCAATTGATTGATTGAGTTGATGGTTTTGAGGAATCTTGAGCTTTACCTTTATTTTGTTGTATATTGAATCATGATTTATTAAAGACATGTTTTCTCTTTTAGGTTTGAACGGAAGCCCTCTTTAACTGGCAGTCAAGTTCCACCAACAGATCGCCCTTATTTTTGCCCTTATGAAAAATGCTGTTTCTTTTTAACACTTCTTGAACGATGATGACAGTCATTGTTTCTCGAACGTGCAAAACGAGGACAAATTTTCAACAGCTGATATTAGAACTGAAGGTAAGGTACGGTATCTCAATTTTCATGCTTAAACTGCTATTATTATTGGTTCAAAAGAGGTGACATCATTAACCCGCTACTTAGAGTGAAGTCCAATCAACTTAACCTCGATCCAGTGACAATAGAGATTAAAGTTTTCTATAAATTAAACATGAGGTCATTGAGTCAGGAGTCTGTGAATTCGTCGCAATTTCCCAAAAGGGTCTTCTTTTACGATGAAATTTTAGCCTGCTTCGCGCGCGTAAGAACGTACGTGAAATAATAAGTTATGATAATCTTACAGACTGCGCGCGCAATGCATTGGAAAGCCCGCATAGTTGTCAATTGTCTGACGTTGACATATCCTCTCGAGAATCAGCGGCGCTGATTCTCATCGTACGACACAGTTTTCAATCGATGATAGACTTTTCCGAGCGACGCGCCGCGGCTGCATCAGCGGGCTGGTATTACTCCAGGCCTTATTTTTTGCGCGCAAGCCCATGTGTTCACGCGTTCCCTAACCAGGGGTGTCGCGAAACAAGGCAAGGCGCGCGCGCGTAAACTAGGTGGTTTATAAACCCGCAAGTTGCTAAACACGTACATCTTCCTAAGCCCGCAAAGGGTGTACCGCCGCGAACAAGGCCACGGCGTGTTTGGCAAACGTATATACCTGTTTGCGCGGCGCGTACACACCTATGCGGCTTAAGGTATGTTCCCTAAGCCCGCATTGTGAATATGCAATAGGTGTGCACGTGCATACGCCTTCCTTACGGGGAAGCGCGTAAACGGATTTGTTTGACGTTGACAGACCTCTCGAGAATCGGCGCTGACGCCAGCCGCTTCGCGGCTGGCGTCAGCGGGTCGCTACATCGTACGACAACAAACGGATATACGAGTTAAGAACAAATACGTTTGTTCCTAAGACCGCATTGTTACGCACGCACGGTGCGGCAAGCATACGCCGCTTCAGCGCCCTTTACGGGAACAGACCATCCTAAACGGATTTGCCCCGATTGAAGAAGGCCTCGATAAAAGACGCACGAAAGTCGAAATTGCGTCTAGATCGAGGCGCTTGTTCGCTGCCTGGCCCCTCGCGCGCGCGCCCCGACTCGCAGAGTTGGAAAAATTTAATCAGGCCCCCATTTCAAATAATGGGTCTGACGACGTCAGACAAGGAAAAAAAAAAATATAAGGGCAGTCTGGCAATTTGGCAACGTTGTTGTCAGACGTTGTCAGACCGCCCGTCCGCCCGCCGAAAGAAGGCCTTAACGATAAAGACGCACGAAAAGGCGAAATTGCGGTCGGGCAGATCGAGGCCTCTTGTCGGCCCTGGCCCTCGGCGGGCGCGCCCAAAGACACTACGTTCAATAGGACTGACAAAATACTACAGTTCCAATGGGACCCCAAAGACACCAGGGTCCAATGGGACTACAAGTTCCAACGGAAAAAAGACCTGACAAGAATTTGACACTACAGTTTCCAACCAGGACCTGACAAAGACACTACAGGTCAATAGGACCTGACAAAGGTGTACAGGTCAATAGGACCTGACCTCTAGCCTTCAGGGCGCGTCCACTACAGGTCAATAGGACCTGACAAAGGCACTACATCCGACCAGACAAATACAGGTCCAATAGGACCTGACAAAGACACTAAGCAGTCCAATAGGACCTGACAAAGACACTACAGGTCCAATAGGACCTGACAAAGACACTACAGGTCCAATAGGACCTGACAAAGATCAATGGGACCTGACAAAGACACTACAGGTCCAATAGGACCTGACAAAGACACTACAGGTCCAATGGGAGGACCTGACAAAGTACCTACAGGTCCAATAGGACCTGACAAAGACACTACAGGTCAAACCACAGGTCCAATAGGACCTGACTACAGGTCCAATGGGACCTGACAAAACACTACAGGTCCAATAGGACCTGACAAAGACACTACGGTCCAATAGGACCTGACAAAGACACAGGTCAATAGGACCTGACAAAGGCAAATAGGACCTGACAAAAAAGACACTACAGGTCCAATGGGACCTGACAAGGCACTACAGGTCCCAATGGGACCTGACAAAGACCTACAGGTCCAATAGGACCTGACAAAGACTACCCAGGTCCAATGGGACCTGACAAAGGACCTACAGGTCAATGGGAACTGAAAAGAAAATAGGACCTGACAAAGACACTAGGTCCAATAGGACCTGACAAGACACTACAGGTCCAATAGGACCTGACAAGGACACTACAGGTCCAATAGGACCTGACAAAAGACTAATAGGACCTGACAGGTCCAATAGGACCTGACAAAGACACTACAGGTCCAATGGGACCTGACAAGGCACTACAGGTCCAATAGGACTGACAAAGATACTACAGGTCCAATGGGACCTGACAAAGTTACTACAGGTCCAATGGGACCTGACAAAGATAATGGGACTGACAAAGGGTCAATAGGACCTGACAAAGACTACAGGTCCAATAGGACCAAAGACTACCCAGCCTGACAAAAAGACACTACAGGTCCAATAGGACCTGACAGACAAAGTACTACAGGTCCAATAGCACCTGACAAAGACACTACAGGTCCAATAGCACCTGACAAAGACATTACAGGTCCAATAGGACCTGACAAAGACACTACAGGTCCAATAGGACCTGACAAAGACACTACAGGTCAAATAGGACGTGTCAAAGACACTACAGGTCAAATAGGACCTGACAAAGACACTACAGGTCTAATAGGACGTGTCGAAGACACAACAGATCTAATAGGACGTGTCAAAGACACTGCAGGTCTAATAGGACCTGACAAAGACACTACAGGTTTAATAGGGCGTGTCAAAGACACAGTACAGGTCTAATAGGACGTGTCAAAGACGCTACAGGTCTAATAGGACGTATCAAAGACACAGGTCTAATAAGATGTGTCCAAGACACTACAGGTCTAATAGGACCTGACAAAGACACTACAGGTCCAATAGGACCTGACAAAGATACTACTGGTCCAATAGGACCTGACAAAACACCTAAGGTCCAATGGGACCTGACAAAGACACAGGTCCAATAGGACCTGACAAAGACACTACAGGTCTAATAGGACGTGTCAAAGACACTACAGGTCTAATAGGATGTGTCTAAGACACTGCAGGTCTAATAGGACCTGAAAAGACACTACCGGTCTAATAGGACCTGACAAAGACACCGGGTCAATAGGACGTGACAAAGTCTAATAGGACGTGTTAAAGACACAACAGGTCCAATAGGACGTGTGGAAGACACTACAGGTCCAATAGGACTTGTTGACACAAAATTGAATGTAGGAACTCATTTTCAATTCTGGGCGCTCGTCTTCGAAGTTGCATTTTTTCGGAAAAGCTGGTGGCTGGCAAAAATCCAAAAGAATTTTAAAGCTTGAAGTCTTATCATGTTTAATGTACAATGTAACAAAACAATGGAAATCATTTGAAACAAATCGCAAAATGCCATGGAGCGACGTGACAATTTAATTTCTGAATAAACAAACGTCGCTTTAAGTTTATCGCAGCATCACAGATTGATGAATCGAGTTCGACTGTTTGTGAACGTAAAATTTAGAACTAACCCTTAATAATAATATTAAACTCTATAAAATCAAAGCATTCATAAGTCAATTTATCGGTCGTTCAGATTTAAATTTAATCAATATTTAAAAACCAAAACCGGACAATATTATCGCAATATTAGTTGAATCAATCATATATGGTATGGGGATAACTTGCTTCAGATTGTTCAGCTTGCACCGTCCACGGGATAACATAAAAGATAGAATTCAATTGCAACTTTGCAAGAATAGATTGATCTAAGCAAAATGTGCAATCTGGTGGTATATCAAATGTTATTGCATAGATTTTACAATCAACCGATTAACCGAACACATTGATGTTACTAAATTAATCACTCAAAAATTCGGTTAAATAGCTTAAAACACTTCGTATAACTATAAGTGTTTTAGAAATTTGCAACCTTCAAAACTTCGTGAATACCGTTTTTGAGTTGCTGGAAGTTATAATCTAAGATGCCCTGAATGCAGGCAGTGTCTGGCTGAGCCTGCTGGATGCACACCAGCGCCAGGTTCCGGTTTATCTGTTTCAAGTGGAGGATGGAATCGTTGAGCGTGACCACGGAGCAGGTGGAGAAAGCAGCCCGGTCCTCACCTCCCTCGTAGTCCTGTAATAGGTTGTATGTCAAACACAAGGAAATGTTTTCTCGTGAAAGGTAGTATGTCAAACACAAGAAAATGTTTCCTGTGAAAATTGGTTCCTTTTAGACCTGTAACAGGGGTATTTGAAACACAGAAATGTTTTCTCGTAGTCGTCAAACGGGTGTATTAACGCAATGAAATGTTTTCTTGTGGGATTGCTATTGCAACTCAAGGAAACGTTTTCTAGTAATCCTGCAGACTGTAGTATGTACTTGATTGGACTCTGGTGCATAATATCAAATCCATCTTTAATATATGCTGGATGAATTGCATATTAGTTTGGTGACACAAAAAGGAGCCCTTTGCCGAGTACTGTATTTCACGCCCTACGCTGGACAATCAAAATGTGACGTCAGGCAAGAATATTATTCGAATTTGATTAATAGCGTATTTTCATTATATTCTGAAATCGTTTCTTTCCCTTGCCTTTTTTTGTTTTGCCTTGATCCCGCTTCGATCAAAAGAAAAAATTCTCGTAGAGCACTTAAAATATCCGTGGACAATGCTCTCGTTACATGAACTTTAGTGGTTTCATGTCGAAGTGGTGACTGTATAACATGGTCGAGGCGAAGCCGAGACTGTGTTGGCTTATGGACGAGGTCTTCAGCGAAACTATACGATTACAGCTGATATCATATAAGCGCGGCATAATTAGGTCGAGACATCACGGTTACTAGAAGGGTATGAGAGACATGCCAGCATTAGGCACAGTAGAGCCCCACTGCTTTCCGTAGATATTATCATGGATTACGTGTTTCCTTCCAAAATTCTGAGATTTCATTCATTTCTTCAGTTCTTTTTCCCAACACCAGAATCAAGCCATAATAGATTATAGGGATCCTTTTGAAGCATTCCGAAACTGCACAATAATCAAGTAATTACTAAAACAGATTCGGAAACTTTTGTCAGATTTTCCTGTTCTACCTCGTTGGCAGAGAAATGGACCATTCACCCCATACCACAAAAGTTTCAAAATACTAACACAATCAGGCGCATGGAATAAGAGAAAATTCTAACAAAATCGGAACTCAGAACAAAACCCGGTAGAATTATTGATTGTGAAAAGGAGCACTGACGGAAAAATAATTGAAAAATCATTTAATTAGTTCCATTGTTTTTCTCCAGACTCCAGAGACGAACGTCAAACATGAATTGGAAACCATCCAAGAAACGGCCGTATAAAAGCTAACGCACCCCTCCCCAGAAGCAATGTCAACAGTGACTGGAGTGATGGTGCTGATTATCTTTCTTCTCTTCTCAAGTTGCTTTCTGCCGTCCAGAAGCGAAGATAAACCCGCTGATCCACAGCAAGGGGTTTCAGTTGGATCACAACCTGACGATTCGAATGTTGCATTGGAGAGGAAGAGTGATTGTTCTTTAGAGGGAAGACAAAGAAGATCCAACTCCAAGGGTCTCACTCACAATACGTACCAGAACTTTGACCAAGGTATGGGGAAGTTTATGATAAAACCTTCAGGCTACCTCTAAATTTTTCCTGTTCCCAATCGCGTTTTTGTTTTACAAAAAGGCATTGAGAAAAGGTTAGCAGAGATCGTGTTTTGAGGGGGTTGTGTGTATACTACCTTTACGCGTACTGTTATTTCTGAAATAGGTGGTGTGATTCGATTTGGTATGTGTGTATGTACGTATGCGCGTATGCTCCATTTTCAAGCATCCGACTGCTCCTTTATAATATCACTCGCGCCAATATAGCTTGGTGTAGTGGCATCCTGTACTGTGTGCATTGCAGCTAGCTCACAGGTATTCCGGTTCAATGCTCTGTCCATCCTAATGTTGAAACATGGATATTGATTCTTTTCAAAAACTTCATCATTCTTCAATTTCACCAAACTTGTCAATGACAGGAGGTGCATGAATGTCTATCGATTTTCTTGGAAATCTCCATCAAATTTTGATTGGGTTTCAATCAAATTGACATTTTTCTTTTAAACAGGAGACAATTCACAATGAGCAATTTGACTATTTGAGTTTGATCAATGATGATTGACCTTAGCAATTGAGCTGAGGAAAGTAAGAGATGAAATTTTGTCCCGGTACCTGAATCCTGATGAACTTACGATATCTGAATCTTTAATCTTGCTTAGTAATCCTTCTCATCAAGTTGGCAAGGATGATCTTGAAATCACAAATTTCGACGCCCAGGAAGTACATTGCATTAATTGGTTGAATATCAGTAGTCACCATGAGAAATCCTCGAAGTGAGTTTTATTCTGAAGTGAGCTCTGACTGTGATAGCTGCCTGCTGAGCAACATAAACTCAAACTGAAGAAACTTGCAAGGACAGAAAATAATGCGATATCGTATTATATAATTATTGGTTCAATAGCGCTTGATAATGCAACGTTTGATGTGAGCACGAGATGCCAATCAAAACTCATAAGGAAACGACCAAGAATGAATGGGTACAAAAACAGAACACATAACATGACAGGTGTTGCGCAATCAGAACATGGCAGGTGTTGCGCGCAATAAAATGCACGTGCGATCTGTGATCACGTACGAACTTAACAGTTTCATGAAATTTAAGCGCTCGCCGATGTTAGAGAAAACGAGCTCGCGATTAATGTTTTCAGTCTATACTTATTTATGAAATATTTATAAAAATGATTCAATGATGTTGGTAGTGGTACTTTGGTCTTATGATGTGCCACTTGATAGCAGTATCGTATCGTAAACTCATCGTGTCAATCAGCGAGACAGGCAACGGTCGACGATCAAATGACGGCATGTTTTTATACCGGCCCCGGGGAACAGGAAATTAAGCGCCTGTATTTAGGATCAACGGGCACAAGAAATGCGCCGGCAGGCGCAATTCTTGTTGAATGTATTGAAACAACTAAATCAGTTTTTGGGCAGTCTTAAATAAATCCCTGGCCCTCAATAATTAAGTTCAATGGAACGGGGCTGTTGTCTGAAATCTGTTCTTATCACTAAATCATTTTTACTCATCTTTTCAGCAAGAAACAGCTTCTCCTGCAAGCTCAGGGAGTGGAATGGTTTTCTGAAGTACGTCTGTCAGGACAAGGGCAACTCCCATTTCTTCTTCAAATGCTTCAACTCCAACATATTCTACGATGAATACTTCAACAACATCTGCCCTGATGATCCTAAATTTTACCAAGTCTGCGGAATGAACCAGAATGGCCCTCTTCGGTGGGACTCTCTCTTTGTGGCGACTTCATCTGCTCACTCCACGAAATGTACGAGATTTTAGGCAGCGACCTGCCCCAATTTCTCTGCAACGGTGAGTTTGATTGTGACAACACCCAGGTCAGATGAATCAGAGTGTAAGGACCTGAAGGAAGATGTACAAGTGAGGCTGAGATCAAACCGGCGACTCAACAAGAAAGGCATCTGTGATGGAGTCTGTGACAACATCCTGCTGGATTGTGAGGATGAGGCTGAGTGTAATGGGTATTTCTATGGATTGTACTGCGAAGTGAACTACCCAAACCCCACAGTGAGGTACGCTCCACCCAACGTTATCTGCGATGGAGACCCTATCTGCACGGGGGGCGAGGATGAGGAGGGTTGTCAGGTTTCAGAATCTGACAATATCCACGAAAGTTGCTTGGGTTTCGACTACCATTACGATATAATAAGCATGGCCGCCCGTAATTATTCGAAGGTCTTAGGGATGACAAAGAGAATCAAGCTCTTCAATTTCACCAGATGTTCAACCATTAACTTTGATGTGTATACGGATTCTCATTTATGCACGGATTTCATGGATCAGACAAACTGTTCTGATGCATCAAGGGTGGAGTAAAGTGCAATATCAACAGTTTTGAATCCACAGTATCAAAATTAATGGTATGCCGAGGGATGATCCAACTTGCGATGACAACATGGAAAACCTGTGTTTCACAACCTCGGGAGGTTGCTTCATCCACAAGCACAGGTTCTGCGATGGGTTTGAGGACTGCCCAGATGGAAGTGATGAGACGGACCCCATGTGTCTCCAGCTGACCAAAACCAGTGTTTCAGGAAAGGGCACCCCCATATGCAGATGCCACTGGCACTGCCTTGGATTGGAGATGAAGTGGAAGATTGCTTGAATCGACAGGATGAAGATGTATCGCTGTGGCCAACCTGTGGTAAAGGTATCACAAAACGTTTTGTAAGTGACGATAGCAAAAGTGTAGAGATGTGTTTCTGTGTAGGATGAGCAGTGTCAACTTTGTAGATTATGAGAGTTTGTGTGATAGAGTAGAAAGTTGTGGATCTGAAAACAGTGTCTGCAAGTGTCAAGGAGTTTTCCAGAGATCTTCACTTCCGTGCACTCATACAATGTCCATCAGAGAGCAACTAAAAACTTACTTTATTGTCTACCAGGCATGAAAGGTCTGGAGCTTCTCAAACAAGACTCGTGCCATTCTCAACCCCCTTTCCAATATCCAAGGCATAGAACAATTGGCATTAGTAATTTGAAACGGTCTTTACTACGATTGCCCCTGAACAAACAGGATTGCACTAACATGTACGGGGAAACATATGTGTTCATGAGCTGCACAGATTCTTGTATAAATTCAAAATGTCTTCTCAGTGAGACCCCAGAGATTAGTTCATGTCGAGACAAATTTCCTCAGTCTTTCGTGGGAACCTATGCTCGTGATTCGACTGGTGATCCATATCTGTCTTATGTGATAAGATCACACGACACCTACCACAATGATCTCTTCGTTTGTGAGAAGTCCAAGAAATGTATTCCGTACTCCAAAGTTTGTGATCTTGTTGATGATTGTGGCAATTTCGAAGATGAGACTCAATGTAGTAATCATTTTCAATGTGCAAATGAAATCCATTTGATACCAAAGCCACACAAGTGTGATGGGATTTTTCATTGTTTAGATTTTTCTGATGAATGCAATGAACAATGTTCAAAACAAATACTGGATGGTTGGTTTTTGAAGGTAGTGTCTGGCTTGTATGGCACTTTGGCAATCCTGTTAAACAAAACAAATATTTTTAGGAGCATCAAAAAGATTCAAAAATGTAAGAAAATACGATCACTGACAAACAAGGTTTGGGTTCTACTCATAAGTTTAGGTGATTTATTGTTTGGTCTATATCTTCTGATAATTTCTGCATATGATTTCTACTATGGTGATAAGTTCTGCACTCTGCAAGCTAGTTGGAGAACAGGAATCCTGTGCTCCTTTCTTGGGGTGATAAGCACATCAGCTTCATCCGTTTCCATGTTTTCCATGACGATCATGAGTATGATAAGGTTCCGTGAAATAAGAAGATCTTCCTTTTTCAGATCCTCCCCAACCATTACAAGAGGCTATGCTATCAAACTCACACTAACATGCTTTTTGGTTGTTGTAATAGCCTTTTTCGTTTCAATAATACCAATTTTCAGCAGCTTAGAGGATTTCTTCATCAATGGTCTTAGTTATAACCCAGAGCTGAAGCTTTTCATTGGATTCCCAGATAAAGCCAAGCATTTTGCCATTCTTGATGCGTATAATGGTCGTATGAAAGGAAGTCTTCTAAGTTGGGATCTGATTAAGAATTTGATAGGTGAAATGTTTTCCAAAGATTATGGCGGGATGTCGAAACAGTTGAAAACCGTTGAATTTTATGGAAACAGTGCTTGCTTTTTCAAGTACTTTGTGACTTCCAAAGATCCTCAAAGATTCTTTGTTTGGTGTGTGCAAGGAATTTACTTCCTTTGTTTGTTGGTGATTGCTATCTGTTACCTTTCAATTGCAGCCATCTCAAAAGAAAGTAGTGCCAAGGTTGGAAGTAAGTTCCGCCGGAGAAACATGAGAACACAACGGAAAATACAAATTATGATCGCAACCGATTTTGTCTGTTGGTTCCCATTCATCATAATATGTGTTCTACATTCCTTTGAAGTAGTTGATGCAACAGACTGGTACTCGGTTATTTCAGTTGTTATTCTGCCGATCAATTCGGTTCTTAACCCCTTATTTTACGACGAGGTTTACTCAAAACTCAGCTGCTAAGTTCAAAAGTGCTTGTGCAGAGGTTATCAAGCAAGATCTACCTTGAAGTCCACAAGTTTGTATCATCGCCCGAAGAAGAAGAGGCCCAGAACGCTGAAGCTTGCTCTGCAGCTTCATGTCAAACTCGAGACACAGTGAGTTGCATGACACCCGGCGTAAACTTACCAGTGACTGTAGACACTCCCCATAAAACGGAGGTAAATCCTCCTGAGGACAACACCGTGACTATTACTGCAAATAATGAGACTGTGAGCAATTATTCATACTTCGTGATGTGGTTCATGATGTGGTCCATAAGAGGAACAGCAAAACTTGTTCAGACCAAGTACCGTGGAACGAGTAATAGAGGAGGAACCTGTGAAGGAATCAGTGCAGAAGATAAGAAGATGATCAGTGGAGAGGATAAGAAGATACGCGGTCAAGTAGTGCAGTGGTATCGAACTTTCGATCGAGAGGTTGGTGGTTCGATTCCCAGCCCTGCCCATCGAGGTAAGGGTGAGAATTCTCACCTCCTACGCAGCCACACGGTTCATTCATCCTCTGTAGGAGAGTTGAATGAAGAGCTGCCCATCGCAGCTAAGTCTCGGGCAATTAGAGTATCGAATTCACTTCCTTAACCGTCACTGACTTGAGTCCTAAGGGGCTGCACACACGTGGATTATAAGCCATGTCGACTATAGTCTACGCCGAGTTTTGGGGTGAAGACACACGACGTGGAGTATAAGCCACGAATCCTTAGATTCCTGACTATTGTCAACACACGTTATCGTAACAAAATATCGAAAGCAGTTTCTTCAAGAGAAATTTCAAAAATGAATTTGACATGATAGGGATGCTCTGATCGTAACACAACACAGGAAGAATCGGGTATAACCCCTATCACTTTTCTTGCTTTTGATTGGTTAATAACACGCGTGATACAATTCTGATTGCTAGCGTTTATTGTTGATGCTTTTCTCGGATTATGTCATTGTCGACTATAGTCTATGTACAAATGGGTATGCTAGTTGTAATACCACATTTAAGACCGGCTATTTTTCATGGACTAATCTCCACACTTTTGATGTGGATACTTTCACCCAAGACACACGTATGTTTAACCTGGATGATTATAAGCCATGGCTTATAGTCCATGGCTTATAAGCCACGTGTGTGCACCCCCTTAGGCTGATTTAGCGTGTTTTGAGCGAATTGGACTCTTTTCTGATTGAAATCATTGGTACCCATTTAACTTGGACCATACGTATTACTACGGCATATTCTCAAGGTGTTATATTTCGAACAATAGTCTTTCCAAATTTTCTGTCAATGCTTGAGGTTTTCAATGTCGAAATAATTTTCGACGCAATCTTGCTAGTATATTGTCGCACTTACAGTGATAAAATAAACACCCGGAATCGATCTATTGTTTTCAGTACTCGAAATACTACCCCCCATCTTGATAGATAATTTTCCCCAGTATGGTTCTCCAAATATACGGCAGACAATAGAACGTGCTGTTTCGGAATATAATTCTTATTCTAAAAAGAAAAAGGTGAATCCGAACAAAGAAATTATATTTTGACAACGAACATTGTCTTTCCTGAGTCACAGCTGTGACGACATTCGACAGTCGACACCTTGCCTTGCTGAAGCAAGTCACAAAAGACCGAGCAAAGGAAGAACTGAAGATGAGATCATTGCTGACCTTGCTTAGCAGAGGCAAGGAATAAGATAAAGTAGGAGTAGAGAATGGTGAAGGAGAATCAACAAATTAAATCAACTGTAACTGAAAGTTCTGTCAAGGTCTATCCAAAACGGAACAGTCCGTTACAGTTCTTTTTGTTGATACCATTATTTCTAATTTAATTCAGTGCCAAAGTTCATTCACGAACTTTGGCACCAGTAAATTTGAACACCGGCATGAACCCCACCATTCACCTGGTAAATGCAGCCCATGTCAGCAATGAGGTCCAGCATGTCGCAGCAGAGCTCGTAGGCTGGCATGTCAAACGGGGTGCTGTCAGTCGCAATGAAAATCTGAGGGGGAGGTTTCAGTGAGAATTTTCAATAATAAACAGATATCTCAGTCCGAACATGAGCTATTGTGTCAAGCGTTGGAATATACAAATTGTGTTTCTCAACAAAACCCCTGATTGACATTGTTTGATCTATTTGCTGCTAATTTTGGGATAATGAAAGATTGCTATAATTTCTTTGATTATGTGCTTATGTTTAATTCAGTTAATAGAGCTTGAAAGTAGAATCGTGTTTTTATGTCACAGTACATTAACATGGTCAATTTATGATCCACAATCGTAGAGGGTGGAAGTCATTTAAAAACGGTTCTATGGTACCCTGGTATAAACTGTTCTGAAGGTCTTAATGGTACCTTGGGATGAAGGTCGAAAATGAAGGCTTTCTCCATCTTGTTAGACCCCACAAAAGCGTTGAGGATGTTTTCGAAGGGTGGTAGAACATTCTCCAAGAGCTGCTGGCACACTATGCTCATCGCTTCAAATATGGAGTGGTCGTAGATACTGCAGGAAATTGAAGGGGGATGATAAGTGGAAAAACCTAACAGAGAATTTGGGTAGTGAGTCGGAAAGGGAATGAGATATTCAAGGAATTGCTGGGATCAATCAAATGATGAAACTGTTTCATGAATTCTGCAGGATATTTACCTTGTGGTTCTGAAGTTTGTATACATTTTGTCCTGGAGACCTGATTGGAAACACGGTGAATTAAGTATAAAGGACAAAGGTGAGAACTTTACTAAAGAACGGACTCAAAAGGGCAAAATTAAAATCAAACGAAGCGGGCTTAATCCTCGATGGAATAACAATTTCTAAATCTCCCAAATCTTGAATAGAATGTTATGAAATAATACAACTATAATATTAAACTTCACCAGTACCTGATACGACGAGTTTCTTCCTGATCCGGTGAGTAAGTTCCCGAATATTCTCTACCTTCTGGTCCTCATTCATTGAGTCGCTCTTGTGAAGGAATACCTCCACTTTAATCTTAGCGCTCACCTAGATCGATAAGAAGATGGATAATCTTTCACATCAACTCTCTAGTTCAGACGTTTTTGAGTTACATAAACGGTTCAAAGTTATCAAGCAGTACTTTGAAAACGCAAGTCACGTGATCGCATGTCATGTGACGGAGTGGCCGGCACTATATTAAAATGCATGGATTTTTAACATTCTCAGTTCAAACCTTGTAAGCCTCCGTGATGGTGTTGTGCAGTCTATCGATAGCGTAACTCAGCTTCTCCTCCATCGGATCGATAACAAATATCAGCACCCGAGCATCAGCGAAGATCTTCTCAATCATCGCGATATCGTCCTTGTCTCGCAGGTGAGCCAGGTCGAGTTTCCCGGGGAAGTCCCATAACTGAAAATGAGACTTTAAAGATTTGTCAAAAAATTTTTCTTCAGTCACACAAAATTAAGTCATTCATTATCGCCTGAAAAAGAAAGACTTTTTGCTGATATCGATTTTCGATATTACCAATAACCTGGAAATCAAGGAAGGACTTGTTGCTGATTTTCGAAAGCTAGCTCCTGATTTAAAGTTTATCGTATCATTTAACATTTTAAACTTGCTCTCCAAGGAAGGACTTGTTGCTGATATTGATTACCAGAAAATCAAGAGAAGATTTGTTGCGTATACCGTTCAAATCGATTACCTGGAAATCAAGGAAGGACTTGTTGCTGTTATCGATTACCTGGAAATCAAGGAAGGACTTGTTGCTGATATCGATCTTGTCGATCTTGAGGGTGCTCTCCAGGAATTGCGTCTCGTTGGCGCTCATCTTGTGGAAGATAACGTGTCTCACTGAGGTCTTGCCGCTCTTACTCAACCCCATCAGCAGGATCTGAGGCAAGGGGGATTAAGTGAGTACAGGAAATTAGTAAGCAAAAAAGCAGGAAGTGCAAGGTATGATAGGGCCAATGGAAGTGGTAATTTTGTGGCACTGGACCGTCTATTCGAGAAGATGTTATTTTAACACAAAATTGGGGGACCAGCTACACACAATATGGGAAGACCAGGTATTCACACAATATATGGGGAGGTCATGTTAACCTTTGGTTTGTTGATGACGAGGCTGCTGGAGGTACAGGTCAGCAGAGAAGCTGAGCTAGGGCACTGAGACAGCTGTCCTGTAGTTGGCTGACTGCCAGGAGCCTTCAAAGCCTCCTGATGCAGGCTCTGCTGCGGGGAAGCACCCCAATCCGGAATGTCTGACATTGTCCACTGAATAATCTACTGAATCGTCCACTGATAATCCTAATAGCCTACTATCTTACAGTAGCTGGCAACTCTTTTAGGGAGTCCTGCCCAATTTAACTAACTCCAATTTCAAGGGTCTAACTCTGATTAAACAGTGTCTGATTTGATGTAAAGGGTAGTGGTAAGAGTTCGATAAACTGTAGTTTCTCTGTTCGCAGCGTCAAAGAGCAACTGGTGTCAACAAGAGAGTAACTTATTTCAGAATGAGTACTCTGGGTACAATCGGAGTGGTGGAAGGAGAGAAATCTTTACAGGAATCTGTTGCAATGATAATTGATAATTCCTCTCTTCAAGGATATTTCTGATTGCTCTAGGTAGGATGTCTCTGGAACGACTTAGAATGCCATCAGTAGGTACTGCAGAGTACGCACTATCAGAAGCTAGAACTCGTAAATCAGCTCAAACGAAAAGGTGGTTTCTAAGTTTTATTGAAAAGTTAAAACCTCGCAGGAAATGCTTAATTACAGGACAAAATTGGATTATGACAAGAAAAACATCACAATTCGCAAAAGAGGGAAATTCATTTCTGAGGAGACGAACTTAAGGTAATAAGGAATGAGGATAAAATAAGAAATGAGACACATATAAAACTACAACTGCAATCGAACCTCTTCTAATGACTCCTCCTCTAAAAGCAGGCCTCCTTATCTCCACTTCTCACATGACCCTCACACACTCTTACCAAATATAAACCTTCCTACGTCACGGGTAATGAAATCAGGCTCGAGTTACAGGTTTCAAAATGTAAAAGTGTACTTGATATATTGTTAAAAGTTATTAGATGACTGTATCATAATACTCGACTGCTGTAATAAAAGCTTGGGTACTATGGCGACGATATGATTTCATATCATCTGTAAGTCACGAACGAAATAGGAGGACATTGTCACAGACAAGTAGCAAGTGGGGATGCTGGGGATGCTCTGCATCCCCTTGAAAGTTGGCTTGCATCCCCTGAGAAACTGAGAAAGTTGCACTACATTTCATTATTGGTCACTCCACACCCGAATGGTTAAAAAGTGAAGATGTGATCTGGGGATGGGAGGGGGGCAGGGGGCTTCAGCCTCCCGCGAATTAAGGCCTTGGCTTTTAATTGAAAATGTACCTATACTGTACAGGTTTATTGTATAGCGACATGGCTTTATAACAAGAATGTACGGAACGCAAACATATTAAAACAATGTTCGAAACAATAACAAAACACACGTTCCAAGAATTGAAAATACCCGCAATACGTCATAAGACACACAGAGTGCTCTGGACTGCTGCAGAGTGGAGTGTGATACATCACTACATGGATAACGTGTCATAGGCATCACATCCAATGTGAGCATGGGGCAGAGTAATAAAGCGTTTTCTGGGTTTTCTGTATAATTCCTGGTCATGATGAAGATACACGGACCCAAAATATGGGAATGTGCCCTTCTACAGAAAGAAGTCATGAGCTCATGAGTAAACCAGCTGTACTGAAATAAGCTAACAAAATGTTACCATGTACTCATGAAACAGACTGTGTTACTATTTACTTAATCTCTAATATAATTTCGCAACCTCTGTACTATTTTGTACGTAGTAACGTCTTTTGTCCTTTTGTAGACACATTTTGAAGTGTGCACGTGCAGTATGGATATATGCGCGCGCGTTGCTATGGTAACATATTATGCGCGCGCGTTCATTTCTGTTTAATGCTGTTTTGAATACGTTGATCCGTAATAACTTTTGACCTGATTGGAATTTTTGATGCGGTAAAAAATATTGAGTTGATTTGAATTTTGCGAACGAGGTGCTGCGTAGCAGCGCCGAGTGAGCTTTGTATTTGCAGGCCTAACGGGCCTGCTAGTCTCTTATATAATTTCGCAACCTCTGTATTATTATCATTATTTTGTACGTCCGTCACGTTTTTTGTCCTTTTGTAGACACATTTTGGGGTGCCCACGTGCAGCATGGATATATGCGCGCGCGTTGCTATGGTTACATATAATTGCGCGCGCGTTCATTTCTGTTTAAGGCTGTTTTGAAAACGCTGATCCGTAATAATTTTTGATGTGATTGGAATTTTTTGATGCGGTAAAAAGTATTGAGTTGATTTGAATTTTGCGAACGAGGTGCTGCGTAGCAGCGCCGAGTGAGCTGTGTATTAGCAGGACCAACGGGCCTGCTATCTTATATATAATTTCGTAAGAGCACGTGAATTATGTCTGTGCGGGCGCACAGTTTAAATTTGAGCTTGCCAAGAAAATATCAAGAGAAACGAATGCAAACGGGAGAAATGGGGTGCCGTTGCTATGGAAACAAATTTTCCGCACGTGCAGATTATGATCAGTTCTATGCGAGTGCTTCCTATTACGCAACTACTTTTAAATGCTGTGCTGTAGTTTTTGAAAATTTGACGTTTCCTTCACTTCAAATTCAAGATCTCAAGATGGAGAATGGACATAGTGGACATAACGGAGGATATTGCAGTTGCATTGCTTTCAGTGTGGCAGAGGTTGGTCGATAATCAAAATTTAGTCGGTGTAAACAGTAGTAACTGCAGTTGTGAAATTAACCGTTAAGCTTACAATGTGTGTACAATTCAATCGAGTCGAATGTAGGTGTAGCAGATAACGAAGACAGTTCCTGGCCTGGATCAAAACAAAACAAAATTATCATATGTCGGTGTCATATCAGTATGAGAATCAGTTGTCAGAACTCAGAATTAACATCATCTTGCAATCAAAACGGAACTTTGGAACAAAACTCGAATGGTTTAGCATGTCTCTGACTAACTGACGAATTCTATTTTCCATTCTGCTCCTTCATAAATTTTCTTGGAATACTAGATTTTTTGATGTGGTTACAAGTGTCCTATTTGAATGGTAGTGTTTAAAACTTGCGAACGAGGTGCTGCGTAGCAGCGCTGAGTGAGCTGTGTGTTTGCAGGCCCCAACGGGCCTGCTAGTTCCTCATAATTCGCTAATTGAATTGTGCAGGTAACGCATTTGGCATCTAATAATAAACGAGAATGATTTTGCCACTAAAAATCAGGATTTAAAAAGGAATAAATCCATGAGGTCAAATTGTCTTTTGTCCCGGACACGGCTTTATTCTGTATCTATGTAGATGTCGTCCATATTGATTATCGAAATATTGATAAAATGAATCCTTTATTCAGATTAATATAAGATAACCTAGACACCGTTCAGTGCATTAAAAAACACTGTCTCACTTGTAGGGACTCTTTAGTGGTTTACATTAGTTTTAAGGAAAAGGTCTCCAATTCATTTTAGCAACCCCCATCTTACATGATGGCTTCCTTGCAGAGGCCCCACTAATTAATGTAATTAACTTGATAATTGAGAGGTTATAACGTGATATATAACATGATGGATATGTGTGAAGAAGACACATGGATGGTAGTCTGTTTCAGTCCTAAAATCCAGCCCATTTGAAAGCAAACAGGGGCGTGTAGAACTCCAAAGTGCTCGGCTTTTTCATACCCGGCGGTATCGTGCGCGGCTCACTGTCTGTAATTAACAGTGAGCCGTGCACGATTACGCCGCGCATGAAAAAGCCGCACACTTTGGAGTTCGACACACCACCGAATCAGTTTCCTCAGTCCGTAGTAGGTAGGAGAATCTCAATGTTATAAAATGGGTCGTTGGTTTAACTCTGTCAAAGCCAGCCGGAATTAATGAGTTTCCTTGACCGTCGCTAATTATATAACCCAGCCAAGTTTCACCGTGAAGTGCTTTATATTTCATGTAGCCAGAGATGTGATTTGAGAACCAAGCAATTTAGTAAACCATTGGGCAACCACAGGCCTATCAAGTCGCCATGTTTGATGTTATTATTCTTCGATGTAAAAACTATGAAATTTTTATTCTGCAAAATTATTTTTCTTATTTTAGGTATCATCGTTCGAATGACACAAAGCTTTTTACTTAGATGGTCCAAGCTAAAGACAATAAATATTAACTTCCAGATCGAGTTACAGATTTAATCGTTTTCTATTGTTTCAATGAATATAAAATTTGTGCAACGTTCTGATATAAAGAATGGCAATCACATCTCGCAATTAGAACTGAAACTATCTTGCATAAAAAACGGTAAAAATTTATGTAAATTACAGGTTATTGGTATTTCCAACAATGTTATTATTTTTGTCCATTTTTCTAACAAGGACTGAAAGGACCATCTGGTTTTTTACACAGAAGAAACGCGATTTTGACACAATAATGGACCAATCAGGACGTTTCAATTCGATTATTCGACCAATCAGGACACGTATAACGCGGTAAACCGGAGGACCAAGACAACCGACTCAGGTGATTATAAAATCCCCCGCATTCTGGCAAAACTCAATCCTCTCGAGACAAGCGTTGCCACGATAACTCTCTATCACGAGAACATGTATTCCTCTCTGTTCCTGGTGGGCGTCCTCGCCAGCTCCGTGATGGGCCAGTCCTCCTTCTTTGGCCTCCTCCCAGATGATGATGTGGAGTGCTTCCCCGGAAAAACCTGCAAAATCTCCTTCCTGCTGACTGACGCTGACGGTATGTTGGCCTACCTTTCTGACGATGAAATCCCCACTGCTGCACCTAGTCTCTAATATAATTTCGCAACCTCTGTAATATTATTATGTACCTCCGTCACGTCTTTTGTCCTTTTGTAGACACATATTGGGGTGCCCACGTGAAGTTTTGGTATATGCGCGCGCGTTGCTATGGTTACATATTATTGCGCGCGGGTTCATTTCTGTATGATGTTTGAGTACGTTGCTGCGTAACTTTTGATCTGATTGGAATTTTTTGATGCGGTAAAAAGTATTTAGTTGGTTTGAATTTTGCGAACGAGGTGCTGCGTAGCAGCGCCGAGTGAGCTGTGTATATGCAGGCCAACGGGCCTGCTAGTCTTATATATAATTTGGAGATGGCACGTGAATTTTGTCTGTTTGTGCGGGCGCACAGTTTAAATTTGAGCTTGCCAAGAAAATATCAACTTATCAAGAGAAACGAACGGGGAAAATATGCTTATTGGTGCCGTTGTCATGGTCACTGGAAACTGCACGTGCAGGTTATGATCAGTTGTATGCGAGTGCTTTCTGATACGTGGCTAACTGCTGCGTCGTGTTTTTTGTTAATTTTACGTTTATACATTTAAAATTGAAGATCTAAAGATAGTGAATTGGTATGGCTGGCATCGGGGAGGCTATTGGCGATAGAATTCCTTTTGTGAATCATTGGCAATGGTCGGTCAATTTACTAAATCGATGACAAAAATGGTTTTAACTAAATAATGTAAATCGAGCAATTATTGAAAGAAGTTTAAGCTTAACCAAGGCAAAATCAAATTGAGCAAATTGGGCATGGCATATATTATTGCGAATTTGGGAATCTTGGCGTAAATCAATGCGCAATTCAATGTTCAGTATGCCTGCACGGTTCTCAGATTGCAGTTAAATTAACTTCGTCATACAATTGCAATTAGACAAAACTAGCCTTCATGGGACAGCATCACTAAAAGTGACAAACGAATTATTGTAAATTTTGCTCCTTCATAAACATTTTCATATTTCAAAATTTGCAGCTGCGGTAAGAATAGAAAAAATTGTCTTGATAATTTGAATAATGAATTGTAATTTTGGAATTCTGCGAGGGAGGCGGGGCGTAGCCCCGCCGAGTGAGCTACGTTTAATAGCAGGCCCAACGGGCCTGCTAGTCTAATATATAATTTCGTAAGAGCACGTGAATAATGTCTGTTTGTGCGGGCGCACAGTTTAAATTTGAGCTTGCCAAGAAAATATCAAGAAACGAATGCAAACGGGAGAAAGGAGGCATCGTTGCTATGGAAACAAATTTTCCGCACGTGCAGATTATGATCAGTTCTATGCAAGTGCTTTCTATTACGAAACTACTTTTGAATGCTGTGCTGTAGTTTTTGAAAATTTGACGTTTCCTTAACTTCAAATTCAAGATCTCAAGATAGAGAATGGACATAACTTCAGTACGGAGGATATTTCAGATGGATTGCTTTCATTGTGGCAGAGGTTGGTCGATAATCAAAGTTGAGTCGGTGAAACAATAGTAACTGCAGGTGTGAAATTAATAACCGTTAAGGTTACAAGGTGTGCACAATTCAATCGAGTCGAATGTAAGTGTAGCAGATTTCGAAGACAGTTCCTGCACTGTGAACAAAACAAAATTATCCAATGTCAGTGTTAGTATGATAATCAGTTGTCAGAATTAACATCATCTTGCAATCAAAACGGAACGCTGGAACAAAACTCACATGGTTTTGCATAACTAACACTAACCGACACCGTTCTATTTTCCACTCTGCTCCTTCATAAAATTGAATAATGATTTAATTGATTTCGTTACGAATAACTTTTAATCTAATTGAAATTTTTGATGCGGCAAAAGTATCCAATCAATTTGAATGGTAGTTTTTAAAATTTGTGAACGAGGTGCTGTAGCTGTGTGATACGTGTATATGCAGGCCTAACGGGCCTGCTAGTCTACTTAATAATTTACTAACTAAAAGCATCGAATACCTTCACTAGATTTAGAAGATTAGGTGAAGGGACCGCGCAGTTGACTTTGCCTGCTCAAATAAAACTTGTAAATAACACAGAAAAGTTATCAAAACCGATAGAAAAAAAAGAGAGGAAGTTCAGCTGAAAGCTTAGGAGCGACTGCAGGTATCTAATGTGGATATCGCGAACGTAAGAAAGAAGGTTTTGTACATCGTAAGAAAGATAGAAGGTTCTAAGATTGTGTACATTGTACACATCGTAACGATGTGTGTCGACTAAACATCCTAGGAATGTGTGAATGTGTGAGTTTACAGACTGGTTTCCAGGACAATGGTTCCCATGACAATAGGCCCATTATCACAGCTGTGTCTTCGTATTGTATATACAGGAACTGAAACTTTCTCAGAAACTATCATGGGACTGCGTTGGATGGATAATGGATATTCTCTAGTAAACGCAACAGTCATAGTACCATAGTGGCGAACCAATTCACAACTTTCATACCTCTTTACTGAAGAACATTTCGTACTGAAGACCTGATTACAACTCGTCAAGAACCATGGTATTTTCAGCCTGTGCCATTGACTCACTGAGACCAACTTGTAGAAATAATTCTGAGCAACTGATCAACTTGCAATTGCACTCGGCTGACTCCTCGGCAGAGCACTAGCTATTATCACCATTTTAAATACTGATATAAATATCCCAAATGCGTCATGCAGGGGATACATTTGAGCTTTTCTACTTATCTGCATACAAGTGTACCTATTCCCTTATCTCATGGAAGGTATTTGTACTGACCGACTTACATTAAACAAACCTTGTCTCTTGATCATAGTCATAATGCCAAATAATGATTGTATAGTTAACAGTTTGTCATTTTGACATTTTAAATTATTCAACTTCTATCGTTCAGTCGCATCATTATAAGTATTTTAAGATTTTACAAATACGGTAGATTAGGAGATAGGATGAATTAACTCTAATACTTTGAAGTAAAACCCACCTACCTCCATTAGTGCGATGTCATGCAGTATCCAGGCGTTGGGAGAGTGTTACCCTGACTACCACTTCACTCCGCAAACCTTCCACTCCCTCTACTGCTCTGACAAGTTTAACTACGATCCCAAGACCAGGGATTGGGTGGGGAGACTCATCAGCAACACAGGGATTGAGAGGATCCCGGCAGTAGTGAATCCCGAGCAGTTCGAGGGAGAGCCGGGGGGCTTCCATCCTGTAAGAGTCTAGTTTTATTTATTTCATACAGTTTGATAGTGATACACTATTTAAATTTTGATTCATATTATTCCGCGCAATTTGAAATTTTATTATCTACCACGGATTATCAAGGGCTGATATTGGTAAAACCATATCACGCCCCCTATACTATCAGGACACCCCGGTGACTGCACAGAACCTGTATCTCCGTGCGGCTGAACCCTGGTGTCCCACGACCCGAGAACGGGCAGTGGTTTGGGAGGAGTGGGCCCCAAAACTTACTCTGGGTGCAGCACGGGATGTTATTGGAAAGTGGGGAGGAGATCCGCAGAGCATAACCCATGTTATCACCAACACCAGGTGAAGTATACTGGGCGTTTTGTAGGAAATATGGCTAATTAGACTGTATTTTTGACCCTCCCTAATTTTTTGACCCCCCCAAATTTATTCTCTCCCCCTCCCTCTGGGGGATTCTCTCCTAGCCTCTTCCCTCTCAATCTACCATTTGCCTTTCTTCCCAGTTCAGGAACGCACATGCCAGGTCTGGACCTGCAGGTAGTGGATGGTCTGGGTCTACAGAATGTAAGACACAGGATCTGTGTGGATAACACAGGGTGCTTTGGAGCCTTCTCAGCTCTCACTGTAGCCCAGGTTAGATTTTCAGACAGCTCAGAACTCTTCCTAACTTTGAATTTCTTGAATTTTTGTCCGATATTTTACGATAAAGATGCAGATACTGCTGATTTAGATATAAGTTAGAACGTACCATCCAGATTTTACTTCAGATGGCCCTTTCATTCCCCCCACTAGGCAATCTGTTAACTCCTCAGGCGTTCTGTGGGAGTGAGAGTGACGCAGTAGTCCTGGTTATATGCACTGAGGTGTGCTCTGTCCACATCAACAAGACCAGTACACAGCGCAGTGAGATACTGGGGAATGTGCTGTTTGGGGATGGGGCTACTTCCGCCATAGTGGCAGCTGAAGGAGGGGGAGGAGGAGACTGGCAGGTTTTAAAAATCTGGGGGCACCAATTCTTAGGAAAATTTAAGAGAATCATGGGCTGGTGTTCGAGATTTCGTTTGATTTTGGTTGAATGAATATTTGATAACGAAATTCATGTGGACAGGGGTCATCCCTGAATTTATTTCCCTCAGATGTCCCCTATCGGTATGGTGACAGCGCCACCCCACACTCGAGATCACGTGACTGTAAAACTAACAGACCCAGGCTACCTACTGCACCTCAGCAAGGAGTTAGCCCCTACCCTGGTGAGAGTGTTGAAACCTGCCTGGAGAGGAATGCTGGAGGAGACACTGCAGATTAGTGAGCCGGAGGTGAGTGTGTCATGCCCTTATATGGTGATCAGGTGAAAGGTGTTATTTCCTTATATGGTGTTTTAGTTAACATTAATTTTCTATTATTTTGTTATTTTACAGTTATCAGGATGTTGCTGTCTTGATAGTAGTCTCAAGAAATACACCCCATTACGTCATCTGTATTCTGCTTGCATCTTATCTCTAATTCATCATGCCTTACCCAGCCCCAATACTTGAGAGAAGTACCGGCACGTGCTGCTTATTAATGAGTTCTGAAACCTCTTCAATCCATTTGGAGACTTCATACGGTTTATAGACGGCTATAAGTTGATGGCACGTGCCCAAATGCACAAATAGACAGTGTTTGTTGTTGAGACTATAATTGACTAAATAAACTGCTGGCCTCACGAGAATAGGTGGTAGAAGTCTCAGGTTTGAAACTTTGAAGCAATAATAGCTGCTGAAAACGCCCTCTACATTTGTGTGGGACCTTCAGTCTATACTGCACCACGACATATTATGAAAGTGTTTTCATCAACCGACAACTAATATAATACGGGGTTTTCTCCTGACAAATATCGCTAAACATTGCCCTCGGTCTTCTCCCCTCTCGTGAATATCACACAAAATCCTCCCTCAGGAATGCGATTGGGCAGTGCACCCCGGTGGCAAGGCAGTTCTCAACGTATTCCACTCCCCTGAACTAGGAATAAACCTGTCACGTGATGACTTGGCGCCCTCCTGGGAGTCCCTGCGTTGTCATGGTAACCTGGCAGCCCCCTCCATTCTGCAAGTGTTGGGAGCTGTCTTGAAACGTAGCGGGGAGAGGGGGAAGAGATAAGGTATTTGTCATAGGGTTCGGGCCGGGTATGGTCGTCAAGTACTTCGGTTTGAAGCGAGCTAAGAGTGGCAAGGATGGTGCGTGAGATGTGAATATATCTAGCTTATTTACTTTTTTATTGTAGTATTTTGAGACTAATAATTTTGATTTTTCATTTCCAATTTTTTTATCGAGAGTATTTTGCCATAATAAGATTCGAAGCACCGAAAATTTCAAAATTAAATTAAAAAACTTATTATCAAAATTGTGTTATTTCAATAAATTATTCAGTTATAATTTATTTATTCTTTTCAATCAATTAATAAAAACTGGTTTTTTATGACGTTCAAATTCCATTTCTCCAAAAATGATAAACTTGCGGAGCGTGATCTGTGGCGGCTGAGAAAAAAAAAGCCAAAATTTGTGTACTATAAATTAATAAATAACACTTGACGAGAAGCTATATGTAAATTACTGTACAAATCAGCATACTTTGAGAGAAAGATGAGATTATTCTTATTATGAAGGAGCAGCACTGTGATTATTATAAAGGAGCAGCTCTATGGTAATTATAAGAATCATTTTCATTAACATGGATCACCAATTTACATCAATACCCAGCCATTTCAGCGTAATTAGGTGGATTATGGACATAATTATTCCTATCCAGTGCAGTATAAGTAACGTCAAGAGATATTAGGATTATAAGGATAACATAATCAGCTGTTATACAGTTATAATTTTACTGATATACTCATTTTACATCGCAGCCGAATCCGGTGCTGAGTTTTCGTATACCAATGTGAGATATGGATGTAGTCAAAACACTTCTTACATTCATGAATCATGTGTTGCGATGTGTTTAATAGAAATTTGTACTGAGGTTGGTGGAAATTTCTGCCAAAAAACATTTTGGGGACTATGAAAACATGACACAGCAGACTTGGTTTGTCTCGTAATAAGTTGAAAAATTCAAACACACGCCCATGGAAGAACAAAGATCTTCTTGTACCATTCTCTTCTAAGCGTAATCCAAAATACTGCTAATTATCAGTTAAGATCTTCTTTTAAATCTGCATTGGTCAACCAAATAATTACAGAATTAACGAAAACAATTATGTTATGTCACAGCTGAGCTGAGTAGGTAAATTTAGAAGTATTAATAATAATAAGCCTTCCAAATCGGTGGCCGAGCCCGAAGATCGATTGGAATTCCCGAATACTAATTCCCATTGAGGAAGGCAGTATAGTGTACAGATAATGGCTCACAATAACTGCTCCAAGCACCTACCAATATAATATTACGTATGGAGATCTGTATAGATACACATATCCCATCCCAAGAGAGATATAACCCCCTCCTCCTCTTCCTGATACATTATGATATATATTGGGCTCCCACCCCCGATTACCCTGCATGCACCCCTAATATCCCTCCCCTCCTCGTCACGTGACCTCATCACGTGACCCTCTAAACCAGGATATGGGGCACTCTCCTCCTCCTCTATACTCCTCTGGTATATAGTTTTGTGCATTAGCTCCCCCGACCAATCATTTAGCTCCTATAAGGCATAATGGTGAAACTGTTCGATCGCGGACCAGCCAATCAGAGCTCAGCATGCTGATCACGTGACAGCGCGCGACCAATCAGCGCGCTGCGCTTTGCTCAGGAGAGCAGCTCATAAAGCTTGATGTGGTCACGTGACACGGCACGTGGCCGCTCATTAACTGCAGTTGTGGGCAGTTGACGACGATTATTGGTTTGCAGCGGTACTTGTGCTCGAGTCACGTGACCAGGGCTCGCATTGGGCCTCCAGAGAAAGAGAGAGCGTCCACACGCTGTATAGACTCTTTGAATTTCTACCCAAATATGGAACGCCTTATCTCCTGCTGAGAGGATTTTGCTTTGCCCGTGAGAATATAATATATATTCAGTTTAAATTCGTCTTCCGATATCATACACACTCACACACCCGACCAAAGACCGCTCTCATCGAACCGGAGAAGAAAAGAAGAGGAAAAGAAGGACTGAAGCTCGTACTGGACGCCCAATTGTTGCTTATGATCGCCCAGTGACTCACTAACTCCCAGCGATTACATACTTATATCTGTGTACATACATATAAATACGCAGTGTAGCAACCCTACCATTGGCTTACGAACATACCCATATATAATCATAAGGTCAAAAGATATAAAAGATAAAGGAGAGTACACCAGACCGTTGGAGTAGGATCTATCCGTGTTTTATTTGTTCCGCATTTCCTCGCTGCTGTTTGCTGTTTATATCCCGCTATAGCCCTCGCTCTCGCCGCTCGCCCATCGTCTATACTTACTCGTGCCCCTCGTTTGATATATATTTTACTCGTTAAAATATATCACTCGCCTCGTGCCTCGTTTGATTTTACTCGTTAATATCTACTCGTTTTTTCCTCGTTTTCTCTCTCGCTGAACTTGCTGGTGTTGCTATGTTAAATGTCAGCGCTCTTCAAGGGAACACCCGGGACAGGAGATGGCTCATGATAGAGGTAAGATGTTATCTATATTTTAGTAAGATGTCGGGGGGGGGGGGGGGAAGTTCGACAACCCAGAATTTACTTTGAAATTTAAAATTTTATTAGTAAATTCAGTTGAAAAGTTCGAAAGCCTGAGTAAATGTGCCGAACTGGGGATTGAAAGTTCGACAAGCAGTGAGTGTTTACGTTCCAGGCTGTCGAACTTCCTTCCCTGATCTGTAATGTCAGGCCTTTGATTTTTTGATCTTGACTAAAAAGCATAATTTACAAATCGTCATTTTCCTCCAAACACAACTCTGACATTAAATATCTGAATTTGAGATGATCGAACTGCAACCCCACTCTCTAGCAAGCTTTCAACAAGCCGAGAATTAAAAGTAATCTGATTCAAGAAAATGCACCAAGGAAGATATACCCATCAGCTTTCTCGCCATGTTCTTCATCAACACCTTTAATCAAAACACTGGAACCAGATTGAAAACACAAATGCCCTGAAGAAGTTGTTATAAAAGACAAATACTCAGCATTTATTCAATGGCTAAGCACCTGGATGCTACACCAGATGTCGCTATAGAGGGGAAGCTATATTGGGATAAGCAACAAAAGGACACTTCTAAAAATGAACAGAGTCCTCTAGAAATGGGCTGAATTATGTTCTCAATTTCTTCTCTTGAAGGAATATAGCAGAGCAAATAATTTGAACTTAAATTTGAGAATCAAAGGCATTTTTTAGTTTTTTGGCCCAATAACTTTTCAAACCGACCTTAATTCAATGGATCATCTTATCATAATGCCTTCCAAATTGGCGAAGTTCCGATCAGATGACATGTTACTATTTTAAGATCAATAGTTATAATAGCCCGCATTTTCAATCATCTCTCAGACATTTCAAACACGGTCCGTTTAGCCATGTGTACAATTAATCTAGATATTGCCTTCCGCCATCATGTGCTGCCTATTAACGAGTGTAGCGATCTCCAAACAGAATAATAAGCCCGATTATCGGCTGTAATAGTTCACCTTTCCGACCAGTTAATTTCTACTCGACCGGTTAATTGGAAACATGTCAGACTTAGTTACATACATAATGGGGGAATAACAATAAAATCACTGGCCTGTTTGGGGCGGCAGCTCATGCCAAAATCACAAAATATAAACCTGGCTGTGATCACTTTTCAAACATTTCCTCTTCACTGATTTCTAACTCAAATGGCAGCTCACGGATCTGAATATTTGGAACCATACAAAATATTGCAAATTTATAAACCTGACAGACTGGCTTTGATCTGCAAAATGGCATCAGAAACGACCATCCATTGCGTATCAAATGTTGGTTATTGGAATTTTGACAGCTGAAGCCAAGTCAGACGTGAAATATTCAGACATTATTGGAGATGACAAGATTGCTTCAAACAGATATGAAAACTATTCTAATTTAGCATTTGTCAATGTCAAATAAAGACCCAGTGCTTTATTGTACCTATTAAATAATCCAAAGACTCAGTTCATGGTAGCCATATTCTAAGCAACATTTAATATTTACTCTGGTATCATAGTCCAAGCAAATGAAAAATAACTTACACGTGCATAGAATCATATCACTGTCCACACATTGATTCCTCTTCACTGATTCCTAACTCAGTTTCCACGTTGAATCCTCACGGATTTAAAAGGATTTGATGCCATTAATTCCATGAGTACACTTCGAACAATCACACATGGCATTGGGGTTAAAACAAGTTCAAATTTAATGGCTGTTGTGACCTTATTAGTGCACACGCATAATGCTCTTCATTAAATATTTAGGCACTAATAATTTGGTCGATTTTGACGAGGAATCGCACTGAGGTAATCACAGATTCACTGATTCACTCCCAGATTACTCATTTAAAATCCTAATGCTCCTAATAAGAGAATGAGTACTCACATTGAGCTTTGAAGTGCGCTGAACGTCTTTTCTATGAGTGACGTGGCTGTGTAATAAGGATTCACAGAACAGTATACTCATTGAATAACAAAGCTTGAAACTCTGATAATAACTTTTTGAAATGTTTGGCACCTCAGAGGTGCTGTGTAAATGATGATTTAAGAACAATGTACTAATAAATAGTGTGTTTTGTCCTTCCAATTCCATTGAATGGTGGTGTTCTTGTATACATAACATACACGATATACCCCCAATACAAGCTATAACATAATAGTATGAATGATGAAGTGTTTTCCATCATGAAACCTCGTGTAAACAACACGCGTGCTGCGAGGTATCAAAAGGCGGTAATAAACGACATCTTATCCCCATTCTAAACCCTGATAATGACGTCACTTTAAGTAGCCTACTATTTGATACTGCCCCTCACATCTCTATATTGCCAGGGTGACAGGTGTAGTGCTATTGACCATCTAACATTGACCAATCAGGGGACGAGTTGAGCGTAAACTCGCGCTCTGATTGGTCAATGTCCATGAAGATTTGGGGATCCTACTACTCTGGCCTTGTAGTGGTAATAACAACAATGGAATAATAAGATGGTAGTACAATACACCTGTAGTGTACACAGTGGTGTGCACTGGGGTATGGAGCAGCTATCATCATAGCTAACGTTGATAATTTATCAATAAAACCTCATGAATTTGAACTTTTTTCAATTTCAAAGATAATCATATAAAATGACATGATTTCTATCTTTTTTTTTCTTGGGAAGCTCTTGGAAAATTTGATGGAATCTTGAATTTCGTAGAAAACACAAATTGCAGGCCTTTGGAGTGTTCAAGAGTCTGCAATATATCGGAGATCCACAGAGGACCATTTAGTTTATATAGGTAGTTAGGCAAAACATTTCCCTGTTACCAACAAACATTGCGCGTTGTTAAGCAAAACACAGAATGATGACGTAAACTACACACAAACTAAACGTTCATTAATTGCTTTAGTTTTTATCTATGAAAAAGATTTAATAAGACTCATATTAGGATTTTTCTAAAAAACGCATTGAACTGATACTTATTCACATCCTTTCTTCACAAAAATCGGATATTAAAAACACTCACTACCTATAGACGTGCAACCCAATCACAAACATTTGCTTTAGCATCATAATATGATCCAAACATCTAATGGGAACCCTACTTCCCTACACTAATATACATTGAAGAGTGGAGACTGAAGACTGAAGTCATTATCATAGTTTAGAATGGAAATTTGACAACGTCACTCCGCATTTCTTATCTCAACAGAGGGTCGTGTAACCAATAGGAGCCAGAGTGCACAGATCTGTTGTGAGTTGCAAGAGATGCTTAATCAGCCACTAAACTAATAGTATTGACGGCGTTTTAGTTTACCCACGAGTTGAACGTAAACTCGTGTGCTGATTGGTCAATGTCAAGACCATTCGGGTATCCTACGTGAAAGCTAATATATGCTGCAAATATTAGCCATACAGAGGAGAGGTAGTAATAATGTGGCTGTAAAATATCGTAAGGAAGGAAGGATATAGCGTCATCAATACTCCACTCTAAACCATGATAATAACGTCACAATATTAGCATATTATGTTACTCAGGGACTGGGCTTGTAGCAGCATTGGTCTTAAATTGGAAGCACTGGTCGAAGTCTCATACACAAGTTTAATCTGCTTTCTTACTTTCTTACAAGGTTTACACTAACCTTCTAACCTGACACAGGAATAAACGTCAGTTAGAGACAGAGGTCACGCACTAACCTTTCTTACTTTATTAATACTTCCCTCCAACCGCTGCATAAGAATTAAAGACCTAGGCTATCCTAAAATCCTCGGAGTCCCATTTACTATATTGGGTGCTGCGTTTTCCTATCTCCTAGCTTAGTCCTGGTACCAGATTAAGGAATAGATCCTACATCCTTCTGTCAGAGGTGTGTAGGATCTAACTCGAGCCAGCCCTCTGGCTTGTCTCTTTTTCATAGCTTACACCCATAATATCGTGCTTACTCTTGAATTTTCCTAACATTAAAACAGCATGAATGTCATCTCCTCTACTCCTGGCTTGTACCTCTCTTCCCAGTGAGACAGTGTTAGCTCCCCCTGGCTTGGCTAACTCTCAGAATGCAGCAGAGGGCATACGATCAGAGCTATCCCCAGTAAGACAGTCCTAGCTTCACCACCTCACTCTAGAATCTAGCTTACTCTCAAAGTTTGCTTACTCTGAGATAATAACAGTAATATTCTCTACCCCTCGTTTGTGCCTGGACTCTCTCCCCAGCGAGACAGTGCTAGCTCTCAGAGTGTAGCGGGGACACAGTGCTTTCCCCAGCGAGACAGTGCTAGATTCACTTACTCTCAAAGTTTGCATAACAACAGCATATCTTTAAATATCTCCTCTACTCTACCCCTCGTTGGTTCCTCCACTCTCCCCAGCGAGACAGTCCTAGCTCCCCCTGGCTTGGCTAACTCTCAGCTTGGCGCTTCCCCAGAATATAGCAGAGGGCATATGATGCATATGATCAGCGAGACAGTCCTAGCTTCACAAGCTCAATCTCGCATCTAGCTTACTCTCAAAGTTTGCTTACTCTCACAGCATTAGATAATAGTAAATATCTCCTCTACTCGCTTGTGCCTCCATTCTCCAAGCAATATTCCAAGCGAGAGACAGTCTCAGCTCCCCCTGGCTAACTCTCAAAGGGCACATGATCAGGAGCTGATTTAGGGGTGTGTAATTAGAAGACTAGTTGCTCTGGAGGCGGAGACTAGTGATTTTATTCAAAACCTCCTCTTTGTTAGAAGTCACGTGACAGAATGCTTAAGTCACGTGATTGGCTCAAAATCACGTGATTGTGGTATTGTGGGGGCGAATACAATGCTTATGATGATGATATGTCCGCTTAGTGAGTGATTACACACACCTCTCTTCAAAGTGTGACCAATAGAAGTGATCTGTGGCAATCAAATACCTACTCTAAACCCTGATAATGACATCATACAACTCCCTTTCTCCCCTTAGAGCTTTAGAGAGAGGGGTGCTAATATCAGCCCCCAGAGAGTCGTATAGGGCTGGTGGTTATTCATCGTATTACCAGCTAGAGTCATTAACCCTCGTCTACCTTTCTCTCCTTTATCTGCCAGGGATCCCCATGAATATTTTAATACTTTAATAGGTGGTTAAACATTAGCCTGCATTGTGTGGGTGCGTGTAAAGCGTGTGTTAAGCGTGTGTAAAGTGGTGGTTAGCATGTGTTAGTGAGTTTGTGTGTAAAGTGGTGGTGGTTTGCTTGTGTTTGTGTGATTGTTGTATGTTTGATTGTAGGAAGTTAGGAAGAGACTCTGAGAGCGTGTGTATAATTCTCAGAAGAGATCTGAGAAAGAGATCATTGAGAACTTTAGAAAGAGAGTATTGTCTGAGTGTAGCTAATCACCAAACTGCAGCAGCTGGTTAGGACCTGTAATTAACATAATATGAGCCCTTGAAGTAAGTAGCCATATTACACCCCTTAAACAAGGGGTCCTCTAACAATTGGCACTGTGTGTAAAGCGCCCTGGGGATGTAATTACCAAGGATTTGAGGGGGTATAACCACACAGAATTCCGTGTAATTACAGAGCTTTAACCCTCTGCTCCTCCTCTAGACTTCTCAACGCTATAAATAGAATTAGGGAGTAAATACACCCTCTTAATAGAGGCTCTTCTCCATGTAATGTACGAGTGATTTGCGGCTAATTTACCTGGGCTCTGGCTAAACCACTAGGTCCGGTAGCAGCTGACTCCTTAGGCTTGGTATACTAATTAAGAGTACAAGATGAGTCAGTAGTCAGTACCATAATTAGCGGGGAAGCATCCACTAGCTCTGACAACAACCGCTCACCACTCAAACCCCTCTCCTGGCCTTCTAAACCATGATTGCACTCTAATCTTCTGACCCCTTCTGGCGGACTACCCTTCCCGTTAAAGTCCCTCCCCCTAACCCCACTCCCACCCCTTCTAACCCCCTCCCTCTCCTCTCTAACCCCTCCTCCCTCCCCCAGGTTTGCAGGGAGTTCCAAAGAGGCAAGTGTTCGAGGGAGGCAGATGAGTGTCGCTATGCTCACCCGCCCTCCCATGTCTCAATTGAGAATGGACATGTTACCGCCTGCTTCGACTCTCTCAAGGTGAGTGAATGTTTAATTAACTTAAAGGTGCATGACGCGAAAAAAACAACTTTGCTTAAAATAGTAGCAGATCACTAGTGGATCACGCCTATGTATATCTTGCGGCGTGTGCCTAATTAGATCACCCTAATTAGAGCCCCCAAAGATTCCGCTTTCTGCAGCAATACAGCACCTTGCGCTGCATATCAATATCAACAACAGTACGCTAGCAATAAAGCGAGGCTAATTGCATTATAATTACAGTCTTGGTTCTACGTCCCACTTTTCACCCGCATAATTATGACATTAATTAATATCATTTGATTCACCAACCAAAAAATTTCAAAAAACAGATGCTATATGCGACAAAATGAACAGTTTTTAAACTGTAAATTCAATCTGTATTGACTGGATCACTATAGCCAGTGTAAATCTTAGTACTTTGACTGGGCTTCCAGGTCATCAGGTCCCTCTTCATTCTTTTGACCCAGTTTTTTTTCTTGTTTGAGGATCTTTTGGGCTTTGGCAGGTATATGTACCGTAAAAAGTCTCTCCCAGGATGTGCTCTGTACTGTCCAAACTGTCCCAGAGGCCAGACTTAAGATTGGGACAGGGACAAATGGGACAGACTAAATGGGACAAAGTGAATTGGCACTTGGACAATTGGGAAAAGTGGGACAGAGAAAAATGTGACCCAAACAGTGAATTGGACTGGGACATTTGGGACAACTAGGACAAATGTGGCAGAGACTAATGGAACTCAAATGGTTGTTTGTGAGCGGCAGTTTGGCATTCTGTTTTAAAGCAAAAGTTACAGAATACAGTGTAGTGACAGTGTAGCGGCAGTTGCTGCGTTGCAACTGCCACGTTCTTTTTTCTATAATAGGTAGGTTTCGAGAGAAAGAGAGCTTATCAAAACGAAGACAACCAAACAAAGACAGCCAAACGTAGTATTGAGTATAGTATTATGGAAAATAACTTCAGACAGAAAGAGTCAAAAATCATTTGAATGATTAAAAAACCTCGAATCAATTTTAAAATTACTGATTTTTCACTTCTTTATTTGGCCCAAATGTCCCAAAAGACAGTCCCAAACTCAAAAAGTGACACTCCCCTGCTATCAACAAAGCAGGATGTAGCGTTGTCAGAGCGCTGAAGATTCGTTATTATTGAAACTTGAAATGCATAGTTTCATTCGTTAATTTAACTATTATTACGGCAATTAAAAATTTCGAAAAAACCTTATAACAGTGTGTTAACAAGAGTACCTACATAATTAGCCAAAGCGTCTAGGACGAGAAATATGTAGTTTACAGCACAACATGACACTAAACACGAACAGAAACATTGGAACGCAATGTAAACAATACATGCGCAGAAGCGAGGGTGCTGTATTGCTGAATCCGGAACAAATTAGTTTATCCAATTAGACCGGTAATACATGAAATTTACACGCCCATACTTACCACAAGTTTTTGTTATGATATAAGGATCACATTAAACCAATAAAATGTATATGTTACTTTTTCATGATTATCGCGTCATGCACCTTTAACTGAAGTAGCAAACTATAATCATGGGTTAATCATAATCATGGGTTAATTAGGGGTCAATTTCAATAGTGCCCGTTCCCAATGCTTCCATTAAAGCAGTGAGGACGGATAGCCTCTTCCGCCTATCTCAAGATGAGGCAACATTCAAACGATTAATTAATTGCTTAATTAAAGTAGCAAACTATAATCATGGGTTAATTTCAATATTGAGGCGACATCGTTTTGATAGACTCATCCCTACATAAATTCTCTCCCAGCATGATTAGGCGGATAATTTAGAAGTTAATGAGGCTGAAAGTGAGTTATTGCCAGCCTCAAGATACGTTCCAATTAATGATCAGTATCCCTACATTCTCACTAATTATGAAGCTAAGTAATTCATGAATAACCACTACTCACATGACATCCTTTTTCTTCTTTTCTTCGCTCTTCTATCTTTTCATACTGCGTTTCATTCTGCCTTCAGCCAAGAATTTCCTATCCACACTAGCAGGCAAATTAAAGGTTACGACAAGATTAAGATCTTCCATCTTAAGTTCAGAACGAGATCTTAAGTTCAAAACGAGAATCGCTAGATGAATAACATTTGATAAATTCTTGGCTTTAAAAGCAAAGTCTCAAAGTGAATCGGTATGCATCGAAACGCAGAGAAAAGAAGAAGACTGTAAACCGAGAGATAGGAAAAATAAAACGTAACATTGAAAGGCCGCGACGAAACTTAAACGGATAGGAAGAGAAATGCGATACACATACACGAGTACATTCGAGCGAACATTCCTGAAGTAAAGTACACACAAGATACGCGCATGGCGCGCGCGCGTTACATGCAATCTACCCTGATTCAGTTTACATTTCGAGTTATTGATCACGGATTTGGCGCCGTTTTCAGATGAGCTCATTATTCGTGTATTTTGTTCTTTTTTCTTCCGTTATGTGTAAGGCCATGCTTAGGTAGGTCCTTTCACTCTTTCAGATTCATTTCCACTTAGCTTTTTGACCGTGTTTTAATCGGACTATCGGAACCGGACTTGTTTCAGTGCTACACAGTAGGTACCTGGTACCTACACTACGAATATTGCTGTGATTGTTTTGTGACGTACCAAAGGTAGAAGCTGTGATCGTCTGCAAATGATATCAAACTAATAGATTGATGACTCTTTACCATATATGGAATAACTGGCCGCAGGGCCTGCCCAGCCTACTACAATCTAGTAAATTGTAATGAGAAATAGGAGCAAT
>WFMF01000236.1:199070-216474 GCA_011033025.1 Beroe forskalii
GATGATGTTTGAGTACGTTGCTGCGTAACTTTTGATCTGATTGGAATTTTTGATGCGGTAAAAGTATTTAGTTGGTTTGAATTTTGCGAACGAGGTGCTGCGTGTAGCGCCGAGTGAGCTATGCAGGCCAACGGGCCTGCTAGTCTTATATATAATTTGGAGATGGCACGTGAATTATGTCTGTTGTGCGGGCGCACAGTTTAAATTTGAGCTTGCCAAGAAAATATCAACTTATCAAGAGAAACGAACGGGAAAATATGCTTATTGGTGCCGTTGTCATGGTCACTGGAAACTGCACGTGCAGGTTATGATCAGTTGTATGCGAGTGCTTTCTGATACGTTTAACTGCTGCGTCGTGTTTTTGTTAATTTTACGTTTCTACATTTAAAATTGAAGATCTAAAGATAGAGAATTGGTATGGCTGGCATCGGGGAGGCTATAGGCGATACAATTCCCTTTATGAATCAGTGGCAATGGTCGGTCAATTTATTAAATCGATGATTAATTTAATGGTTTCAACTAAATAATGTTAATCGAGCAATTATTGAAAGAAATTTAAGATTAACCAGGCAAAATCAAATTGAGCAAATTGGGCATGGCATATATTATTGCGAATTTGGGAATCTTGGCGTAAATCAATGCGCAATTCAACGTTCAGTATGCATGCACGGTTCTCTGTTTGCAGTTAAATTAACTTCTCCATACAATTGCAATTAGACAAAACTAGCCTTCATGGGACAGCATCACTAAAAGTGACAAACGAATTATTGTAAATTTTGCTCCTTCATAAACATTTTCATATTTCAAAATTTGCAGCTGCGGTAAGAATAGAAAAATTGTCTTGATAATTTGAATAATGAATTGTAATTTTGGAATTCTGCGAGGGAGGCGGGGCGTAGCCCCGCCGAGTGAGCTACGTTTAATAGCAGGCCCAACGGGCCTGCTAGTCTAATATATAATTTCGTAAGAGCACGTGAATAATGTCTGTTTGTGCGGGCGCACAGTTTAAATTTGAGCTTGCCAAGAAAATATCAAGAGAAACGAATGCAAACGGGAGAAAGGAGGCATCGTTGCTATGGAAACAAATTTTCCGCACGTGTAGATTATGATCAGTTCTATGCAAGTGCTTTCTATTACGAAACTACTTTTGAATGCTGTGCTGTAGTTTTTGAAAATTTGACGTTTCCTTAACTTCAAATTCAAGATCTCAAGATAGAGAATGGACATAACTTCAGTACGGAGGATATTTCAGTTGGATTGCTTTCATTGTGGCAGAGGTTGGTCGATAATCAAAGTTGAGTCGGTGAAACAATAGTAACTGCAGGTGTGAAATTAATAACCGTTAAGGTTACAAGGTGTGCACAATTCAATCGAGTCGAATGTAAGTGTAGCAGATTTCGAAGACAGTTCCTGCACTGTGAACAAAACAAAATTATCCAATGTCAGTGTTAGTATGATAATCAGTTGTCAGAATTAACATCATCTTGCAATCAAAACGGAACGCTGGAACAAAACTCACATGGTTTTGCATAACTAACACTAACCGACACCGTTCTATTTTCCACTCTGCTCCTTCATAAAATTGAATAATGATTTAATTGATTTCGTTACGAATAACTTTTAATCTAATTGAAATTTTTGATGCGGCAAAAAGTATCCAATCAATTTGAATGGTAGTTTTTAAAATTTGTGAACGAGGTGCTGCGTAGCTGTGTGATACGTGTATATGCAGGCCTAACGGGCCTGCTAGTCTACTTAATAATTTACTAACTAAAGCATCGAATACCTTCACTAGATTTAGAAGATTAGGTGAAGGGACCGCGCAGTTGACTTTGCCTGCTCAAATAAAACTTGTAAATAACACAGAAAAGTTATCAAAACCGATAGAAAAAAAAGAGAGGAAGTTCAGCTGAAAGCTTAGGAGCGACTGCAGGTATCTAATGTGGATATCGCGAAGGTAAGAAAGAAGGTTTTGTACATCGTAATAGAGATAGAAGGTTCTAGGGTTGTGTACATTGTACACATCGTTACGAGATAAAAGCTGTTCTAAGATTGTGTACATTGTACACATCGTAAGAAAGATAGAAGGTTCTAAGATTGTGTACATTGTACACATCGTAAGAAAGATAGAAGGTTCTAAGATTGTGTACATTGTACACATCGTAAGAAAGATAGAAGGTTCTAAGATTGTGTACATTGTACACATCGTACACCGTGTGTGTGTCGACTAAACATCCTCGGAATGTGAGAATGTGTTACAGACTGGTTTCCAGGACAATGGTTCCCATGACAATAGGTCTATTATCACAGCTGTGTCTTCGTATTGTTGTATACACAAGAACTGAAACTTTCTCAGAAACTTCATGGGGCTGCGTTGGATAGATATAATCGTCTATTGAAATGGTCATAGAGGCGAACCAGTTAACCGACCAGGAACTCCTGAATTACATTTCGTCCTGAAGACCTGACTAGAAGCCCACCTGGAAACCAACTCGTCAGGGTATTATCAGGTGCCATTGACTTACTGAGCCCAACTTGTAGAATTAACAGAGCAACTTGCAGTTACACTCGGCTGACATTTCGGCATAGCACCTACTAGTACGACGCAGTACGTACCATCTAAAATACGCATATACATATACGTATCCCACATGCATCATGGGGATACATTAAGCGGTTACATATCGAAGTGGTGACCGTATACCGCAACTTACATGGTCGAGGCGACAGCCGAGTTCATTATCAAAGGTATACGGTCACAGCTGAGATCATGGAACCGGATTATGGGGGGGGGTCCACCGGCCAACGGCCAACGGCCAATTGGCCGAAATTGAAAATTTTTTAGACGGTTGGCCGGTTGGCCGTTTTTTTATTTTTGATATTTACGCTCTTTAGGGGGGTCCAATCAAAAAACTCCCAGAGAGATAGTTGTTTGTAATAGTTCTAAGAACACATCTGAGTACATTTGAAGACACTAATATCGAAAAAAATGTGATATTAAAGATAATTTAGCTCATTTTCGTACAGTCTAGTACTTTTAGCAACTCATGGACCAGGATCATCCTACTGTTAACATCTAAATAGGTTCACCAAGAGGTATTGAATATGTTCCAGTGGCCGGGAAAGTACTTGAGTGCTTGAAAAAAAAATCTCCTTGCATGAGGGCTCCTTAATTCTGATGAAAGGGATTGCCAATTAATAAGACTGCAGCACAGAGTCCTGACATTGGACTATTGGAGCTAAAGTTGGCTTCCCAAGGCCCTGCAACCAGTTTCAACCACTAATATCACCTTTCCACAACTTAGATTACCTCCTTCAACACCAGTGCTCCCTTCAGCTTCACCTCCTGACTCCATTCTTCCACCGTCCTTCTTTCCAGTACAGCCCTCTTTGCCCCAATTTAGCCCTGAAAGTGCCCCTGCCCATCTAGTCGCCCTGACTCAGTGCCTCACACTATAGTACCATCCAGATTCCTCAGTGCTGTCCCGCCTTGGCCTCCTCCTCAACTCCTCTTGATAAGCCACTGCTCCTCAACTTCGTTCTGAGTCTTGTACCCAGTCTCCTCCTCAGTATTTTCATCCTGTCTTGCAGCTCCTGGCCCTCGCCAATGGATTCCTTGTCCATCTCAATCAAGTGTTGCAGAAACCACCAACTTCCCCTCCTGCTGCACACAAATCTATCCCTCTACCTGGGTGCCTAGACGAATCGCTTAGCCTGCACATCCTGGATATGATGGTACATCTGGTCCCCAAGCTACAACAGATCCCTACCTTTACCAGATAGTTCCTCTATCTCTCTATCATAGGCACCTAATCATTGTATCATTGGACACCTTATGGTTAATGACGGTCTCACTGTTACTGTACACATCTGCAAAGGGGGAATTCACCCTGACCAGGTGGCCAGGTGTTTCCTCTGCTCAGAGCACCATAAAACCGGTTAAGGGACATTTAACCCCCCCAACATTACATCACCTACTTCAGTACAGCAAATCTGTAGAGGAAAGCGGGGGATCAAACATCACAGTTCGAGGATTGCAGCGACATTTAACCCCCCCCCTGGCATTGCATTCCTCGATGAATCAACACAGATCAAACACACTGATCCGCGGCTTATTCAAGGTGGGATGAACCTCTCCTGAACCAAGATGTTCCGTGCCTACAGAGGAGACATGATCAAGCCATCTGCCCTGGAAACAAGGAGGAACGAGAGGATCCAGATCCTCATCCTGAACTACTCCAGACCTACTGCTGACAGCTTCCTGACTATGACTACATGTCTTATAGATCAAGTGTTGGGGGTGTATTGTCGGAGGGTCAAATGAGTTGCATGCCACTCTACAAAAAGGCCTGAGCCAATCCTAGGAATCATTGCAAACTATAAGGCCTTAGTACTTGGACTGCATAAACTATTAAGGACTGCTAGGCAAGCTGGCAAGGGCTCGTGAATGTCACCTCTAGGTCATATACATGCAGGGAGACAGTCAATAGAATCATTTGTTTCATACATGAACAAGAAATAGTTCCAGGCGTGGCAGGGAATCAGGAATAAGACAACATGACTATACTGCAATGGATTTTTAAGACTATAAGGGAAGAACCTTACAGGTGGGATGGTCTAAACTTGAACTTATCAAGGGTTAATCTACATATCCTAGACCATTAACAACTTTCAAAAGTTGATTTTGGCAACATAAAACAGCATTATATAATAATAATATGGAGCTTGGGCATTCTTCAAGCACAAGGGCTAATTTCAACTGTTTCAACGACCTTGATTGACACATTTGACACCCCCCACCAATCAAATTAGCAGGAAACTGCCAGTTATAGAAATTGTAACAACTTTTTCTCTCACAACTTTCAACTATAATGCTTCTGGACGAAACCAGGGATGAAAAAGGAAAAAAACGGCCAACCGGCCAACGGCCAATTGGCCGAAACACCAAATTTTTAAGACGGTTGGCCGTTGGCCGGTGGACCCCCCCCGATTATACCACGACCGGAAACAGCTGGGACCTACTATTCTCTGACCAAACAGCAGTATTTCTTCCCACTCGGGTCTGACGACCCTCGTCCGGATTCAACGCTTAAGTAGATTTTTGAGTGCTCCTTTATAAAATCAAATTTCATTTTATGCTTTTTATGCGCTGTTATTCAGTGGAGACCGTATAACCAAACTTACACGGTCGCTAAAACAAGCTTGGGAGGGGTATAATTGAACTTTTCTGCTTAGTGCTTATCTATATACAAGAGTACTTCCTTATCTCATACCAGGTATTTGTACTTACCGACTTACAAAAAACATACCTAGTCTCTTGATCGTAATTATAATGCCAAATAATTATGCTTGTTTGTTTGTCAGTTATTTTCCGTTTGGCACTTTGAATAATTTAACTTCAATTGTTCAATCGCATTATTGATAAGAATTTTAAAATTTTACAGATACGGTAGATAAGAAGATAAGATGAATTTACTCTAATACTTTGAGGTAAAACTCACATACCTCCATTAGCACGATGTCATGCAGTATCCAGGCGGTGGGAGAGTGTTACCCTGACTACCACTTCACTCCGCAAACCTTCCACTCCCTCTACTGCTCTGACAAGTTTAACTACGATCCCAAGACCAGGGATTGGGTGGGGAGACTCATCAACAGCACAGGGATAGAGAGGATCCCTAGTGTGGTGAATCCCGAGCAGTTTGAGGGGGAGCCGGGGGCTTTCGATCCTGTAAGAGTCTAGTTTTATTTATTTCATACAGTTTGATAGTGATACACTATTTAAATTTTGATTCATATTATTCTAAGCAATTTGAAATTTGATTATCTACCACGGATTATCAAGGGCTGATATTGATAAAACCAATTCACGCCCCCTATACTATCAGGACACCCCGGTGACTGCACAGAACCTGTATCTCCGTGCGGCTGAACCCTGGTGTCCCACGGCCCGAGAACGGGCAGTGGTCTGGGAGGAGTGGGCCCCAAGACTCACTCTGGGTGCAGCACGGGATGTTATTGGAAAGTGGGGAGGAAATCCGCAGAGCATAACTCATGTTATCACCAACACCAGGTGAAATTGGGCGTTTTGTAAAAAAAGGGTAATTAGACTGTATTTTTTACCCCCCTTTTGACCCCCCCAATTTATTCTCCCCCTCCTTGGGGGGTTTTTCCCCCTTTTTTTCCCCCCCATCTACCATTTTTCCTTTCTTCTCAGTTGGGAAAGCCCTGGACTGACCCAGGTTGTGGACGGGCTGGGCCCCCGAATGTAAGACAAGGATTTGTGGAAACACAGGGGGCTTTGGAGCCTTTTCAGCTCGGGAAAAAGTTCTTTTTATTGCCCTGTGAGTACACTGAAACTACACAGCATTTTACTCTGAATCAGTACCTATTTACTTAGAATCCACAGAATTATACTCTGAATTAGTACCTATTCATTTCTGTTACATTTGAGAATTAGACATGAACAAACTTTTTTTGGTGCAACTTCTCTTGACCAAACTGCAAACGACTTCCCTTGACCAAACGACAATTTAATTAATGACGAAACATTTTACAAGCGATAGGAACCACTCAACCATGGTGTCACTATTCCTAATTGTCATTCTATGGGAACGATAGGTTCGATTTAGACCCAAAATCGTGTAGGTACAAGTAATAAATATTTACTTTCATACATCTAAATTTATTTCGCGTCTCTTGAATTCTCCGACGAATTTCTGATCTATTCCAACTCCCCTGAAAAAACTTTTTTTCCCATTTTTTCCGCGTGCTAACACAAGGTGGTGATGTCAGAACTTCAAAAGTGTGGTGACAGTATCGTGATTTAAGTGGTGACTCGTCTATTCTTCTATTCTTCTTTTGCAGCACATAACTCTGTGCTACGCAAGCTCTGATCGTATTAGCGTAATTACCGGTTTAAATTAGGCCTCGTGCGATTTAAAATATTTGGGGGGGGGGTCCACCGGCCAACGGCCAACCGTCTTAAAAATTTGGTGTTTCGGCCAATTGGCCGTTGGCCGGTTGGCCGTTTTTTTCCTTTTTCATCCCTGGTTTTGTCCAGAAGCATTATAGTTGAAAGTTGTGAGAGAAAAAGTTGTTACAATTTCTATAACTGGCATTTTCCTGCTAATTTGATTGGTGGGGGGTGTCAAATGTGTCAATCAAGGTCGTTGAAACAGTTGAAATTAGCTCTTGTGCTTGAAGAATGCCCAAGCTCCATATGTTTATATAATGCTGTTTTATGTTGCCAAAATCAACTTTTGAAAGTTGTTAATGGTCTAGGATATGTAGATTAACCCTTGATAAGTTCAAGTGTAGACCATCCCACCTGTAAGGTTCTTCCCTTATAGTCTTAAAAAATTCATTGCAGTATAGTCATGTTGTCTTATCCCTGATTCCCTGCCACGCCTGGAACTATTTCCTGTTCATGTATGAAACAAATGATTCTTTTGACTATCTCCCTGCATGTATATGACCTAGAGGTGACATTCACGAGCCCTTGCCAGCTTGCCTAGCAGTCCTTAATAGTTTATGCAGTCCAAGTACTAAGGCCTTATAGTTTGCAATGATTCCTAGGATTGGCTCAGGCCTTTTTGTAGTGTGGCATGCAATTCATTTGACCCTCCGACAATACACCCCCCAACACTTGATCTATAAGACATGTAAGTCATAGTCAGGAAGCTGTCAGCAGTAGGTCTGGAGTAGTTCCGGATGAGGATCTGGATCCTCTCGTTCCTCCTTGTTTCCAGGGCAGATGGCTTGATCACGTCTCCTCTGTAGGCACGGAACATCTTGGTTCAGGAGAGGTTCATCCCACTTGAAGACCTTGAATAAGCTGCGGATTATTGCGTTTGATCTGTGTTGATTCATCGAGGAATGCAATGCCAGGGGGGATAAATGTCGTTGCAATCCTCGAACTGTGATGTTTGATACCCCGCTTTCCTCTACAGATTTGCTGTACTGAAGTAGGCGATGTAATGTTGGGGGGTTAAATGTCCCTTAACCGGTTTTATGGTGCTCTGAGCAGAGGAAGCACCTGGCCACCTGGTCAGGGTGAATTCCCCCTTTGCAGATGTGTACAGTAACAGTGACACCGTCATTAACCATAAGGTGTCCAATGATACAATGATGAGGTGCCTATGATAGAGAGATAGAGGAACTATCTGGTAAAGGTAGGGATCTGTTGTAGCTCGGGGACCAGATGTACCATCATATCCAGGATGTGCAGGCTAAGCGATTCGTCTAGCCACCAAGGCTTGCACCCAGGTAGAGGGATAGATTTGTGTGCAGCAGGAGGGGTGGTTGGTGGTTTCTGCAACACTCGATTGAGATGGACAAGGAATCCATTGACGAGGGCCAGGAGCTGCAAGACAGGATGAAAATACTGAGAAGGAGACTGGGTACAAGACTCAGAACGAAGTTGAGGAGCAGTGGCTGATCAAGAGGAGTTGAGGAGGAGGCCAAGGTACTGAGTCAGGGCGACTAGTTGGGCAGGGGCACTTTCAGGGCTAAATTGGGGCAAAGAGGGCTGTACTGGAAAGAAGGACGGTGGAAGAATGAAGTCAGGAGGTAAAGCTGAAGGGAGCACTGGTGTTGAAGGAGGTAATATAAGTTGTGGAAAGGTGAAACTGGTTGCAGGGCCTTGAGGTTGACAGAATTCTGGGAAGCCAACTTTAGCTCCAATAGTCCAATGTCAGGACTCTGTGCCGCAGTCTTATTAATTGGCAATCCCTTTCATCAGAATTAAGGAGCCCTCATGCAAGGAGTTTTTTTTTCAAGCACTCAAGTACTTTCCCGGCCACTGGAACATATTCAATACCTCTTGGTGAACCTATTTAGATGTTAACAGTAGGATGATCCTGGTCCATGAGTTGCTAAAAGTACTAGACTGTACGAAAAATGAGCTAAATTATCTTTAATATCACATTTTTTCGATATTAGTGTCTTCAAATGTACTCAGATGTGTTCTTAGAACTATAACAAACAACTTTCTCTCTCTGGGAGTTTTTGATTGGACCCCCTAAAAAGAGCGTAAATATCAAAAATGAAAAAACGGCCAACCGGCCAACCGTCTAAAAAATTTTCAATTTCGGCCAATTGGCCGTTGGCCGTTGGCCGGTGGACCCCCCCCATATTTCCCTTTGATTATTCTCAAATATAATATCGGTATATATATATATATATATATATATATATATATATATCAAGAGCGCTTTTTTTCTTTTGATGATTCTATATCAACGGAAAAGTTCGTCTGAGAAGATAATGAAAGTAACGTATTATCGTGTGTTTATCGTATGCCGTCAGCAATTCGCCGTTCTTAAATCCCGCGCATGAGAAATAGGCGGGTAGGATGACTTCATTATCATATCATTATGAAGTGGGTTGGTGACGATGAACCGCCTATCTCTCTTTCTCGGCGTTTAATCCTGATCACATCGTAACTTTCACCGTTGTTTTGTACGCAACACACATTGAGCTATGTTCTCACTTCTCCTCCACAATGGAGAGAGGAGATATATTCTCCTTTTCTATTATCAGAAAGAATTTAGCTATATTCTGAGGAGAGTTTACACACTCGATGCTTCTTACCTCACGTTACGCATTATCAGCTGTGGAGGTATGATAATTTACGGAAAGATATTAAGTTAATTTCATCTTTTACATTAATTTTTCAGTTGCGACTTTTGTCATGATGGAAAATTAAAGAAATGTACCCGATCTTACTCTGAACTAAACTTGCAGTTGGAGCTGCCAAAGATTCAGTATATAAACGGCATGAGATCCCCCACGCACGCTTAAAACCAATAAAAGCCAGGATAATACCGCCTCCAATGGTGAAGGGTGCTGGCGCAGTGGGGGACCATTTAAATCCACCGAAACATTCTGTGCCAAATCACTGTGTGATTGGAATGAAGTCACTGGCATGGTTTAGAATGGTGAATTGGTGACGTCATCAACCTTCTCATTTTGTGTGTGACTACATTACCTCGAGGAAGCCAGTAGCCACTGATACCTGGACATGTAATAATGCGTTTGGGAGGTTTGCAAACGTTTCCAATATGTGAAGAACCCTTACATAAAATGTTACAAAGTTAGCAACCCCTTGTACGAGGAAAAAAGTGGATACAATGTATATATTTTATATTTGGTCTGGATACATAAACATATCATATATTTCGATAGATAGATATTAAAATACGTGGTGTAATTTTGTGTTTCATGACATTCATAAACTGCATGCTCCATCCGGGAATACTATGCAGTCGAGTGTCACTAACACACCATTCTAAACTCTGATAATGACGTCACTCTCAACCACCCACTTCCGTGGCCAGGAGGAATAGTCTGCATTGTGTATGACATTTCCTGACTCAAATTAGGCTCACTAATCCATGGTCTGGGAAACATTTGTCATTTTATCCACGTTTTGAAGCTGTCCGAGAATCCATTATATTACGTTTTATATTATGTGGAGTGTGAATTATGCATCATAACCGGAAATAGGACTTTTAAGGGCGTTTTATAGAACGTTGCAATCTTCTAAAGTCTAAAGTACGTGTGAGCCATAGGCACTTATTTGGCGTCTTTCTCAAATACTCCAGTTTTATTGAAGGGAAATTAAAAACTCTTGTTTTACAATGTTCCAATTAATGAAGGAATTTTACGTGTGAGAAGTGCAATTTCTGCCGTTTATTTTAAAACAAAAGCCCACATTTTATTTTATCAAAGTAAAATTTATTATGGAATTCATATGATAAGAGAAAAGAGAAGTAGACCAAGTTGTTAAGAAGTGGCACTGAAGTGAGCTTAAAATGTACCGTGAAAATGTAGAACGGATATATTTTATATATTTCCTTGCACCGGTATCGCTAAAGGTTCGTTAAAATGTCGTAAATATATACCGCAAGTGTGTGTGTCCATTTATATCACGCCGGTGCGGGTGTTTAACAGCCCTCATACACGCCGGTACGCCTGTTTAACTGTCCATTTACACGCCGGTAGAACGATTCTGAGGAATTAAAACATGCCACATACAGAGTCTTTACACGCAGCCTTTCTCTCTGTTCTGCTGGCTTTCTGAGAATAAGGAGAAATGAACTGAGTCCACTTTGTTACATGAAAAAATATTAAAAATATGTCTTTCGTTACATAAAAATCTACGGAACAAATCAGTCAGAATGGGTTTGGTTTCAATGTTTCCACGCAAATGATCAATGAATTTTGCGAAATTGTTTCAGTATACAAGGAGTGTATGATCCATGTTTTTGTATTGTCAAGTGTATTAGCCTCCATGTATATATTGTGTTTACTCTGTATATTTGTATCCGCATGTATGCCTACATATGTTATTCGAGTGCATGTGTTTTGCTGTCTGTTTTAGCATTATTCGCGTCGAGGCAAAGAATTGACAGCAGCCCGGCAACTAGCCGTGTTTTCTTTAACAAAACGGTTAACATATTCTTGATGAGTTACATGCAACTCACTCAGACTGACTCGAGAGCCAATGAGAGCACGGTATCAGGTCACGTGACTCGGCTCGGCCAATCAGGAGCGTTGCAAACGATTCATGGGACTCCCTGTACTTACATTCATCCCGCACGAAGCTGTCTCACTCTTCCCTGGCAGCCAATCACAGCGCAAGTCAGCGGTCACGTGACACCTTTTCCACCAATCAGAGCCCCGGAAAGGTATCACGTGACTGCCCTACTCACCTCCCTGTGTACATGTGTTACCCCACCGGCTACACTTGGCTCCGGTGCTTCATGTCCGATAATTCAGCAGTCCTCAGGGATCAGGCCCATTTCAGCGATTCTAGAAAATCTATTAGAGTAGCAAGATTGTATTGTAATATACTGAGATTTTAAGACAAATTACTATTGTTCGGTTTTACGTATTAAATGGGTTAAAATAAGTTATATATTACGTGGAGACTGGATAGGATAAATTTTATATCACATTCATAGATTTAAGCCAAATTTATAATTCTTTCGAAGACTAAAGTTGTTCCGATGTACCAGTCTTGAGGACTAGCAAACTGGTACTACAACTAATGTTGTGTTAGTCTGACAATGTTTATGGTAAACAAAAGCTCAAAAGAATATTTGTTCATGGTAAACAAAAGCTATTGCTGTTGAGTGTTCATCATTTTATATTGAGCGAAGTAGTACCATTGGGCATTGTAATCAGCTTTGAAGTCATCCAAAAAATGAATAGTTTCATACTTTTTCATAGGAAACATTGGCTTTCAACCTTTCCGGGAAGAGCACCCTTTCAAATTAATTTCCTGAACGATCTAGATATCTAACATCGAGGATGGACCATGTAAACCACGCTGCAGTTACCAATAACATCACACCATTCGCTATCACGTGACATGAAAAAACCAATCACAACTCGAGTTTCGTCCTTTAGAAACACGGCGTCTTGGAAATGAGTTCGATCGAGATTATCAGGCTGTCTTACGTCACTAACTCACCCTAGTGAACCATGACTTTGACGTCACCCTGACTAGACTGTGATCCCGGTGGGCGCGTAATAAACTTTAATGTTGAGTCTTCGCACGCCTAGCTGATATCATACAAATCGTAACATCCCGAAACATCCAGTAAATGGTATTCAAGGGTCTGACTTTATCACTTGATCATGAAACAAAACACGAAACCATGAGTGTCTTTTTACCTTTTAGGTAATTTTCTCTTTACAGTATCACTTAAGTGGGCTCTTGCTAAGTTATTGGTACCCAGCCATTTGATTTCTCAAAAAACTTTAAGACTTTATTCTCAATTTCAAATAGAATGTTGAAGAAATTTTTTAAAGCCCGAGTTATTCTAGAGGCTAGAGCCTACTTAAAATGCGGTTTTCAGACCCCCGCTACAGTTTTATTCAAAGGTCGAATGTCATGAGCCCTACTTATCGCTGGGTCGGCTGGGTAAAGGCCGGTTTAAATGTAAAAACAAGGAGCTTTTAATACGTTTAAAGGGTATACATTATTCTTGAGCTTTATGACCCGGCATCATTTTTACATAAAAAACAGATCCCGTACAAAAAGTATGGTTTGAGTTCTTGGAGAGTAAGAAATGTAAGAAATGGTAATATGCTAGCAGGAAATTCTTGGAAGATCTCAGTACTGGTACGTGCCTACTTTGGTGCCACAAAACTCATGATATCGTTATCTCTTTGTTTTCCTTTAAATAATTTATAGTTCTTCTCCACCATTAGAATTGAGGCCGGTGTTCACGGATCGTCTTCGTGAAACAGAGAAATACATTTACTGTGAAGGAATGTTTCGTATCACGCGATCAGTAAGTGAGCTGCAATATAACGTCTCTCTGTCTGATAGTCACGTGACATCACCGTCACGTGACCCGGAGTCTTTTGCGCTGTGATTGGTCAGCCGAACCACGTGACTCCGGGCTACGCTCTCTGATTGGTGGATGGATTAGAGTCACGTGATACACTTTCTCCGCTTGTTCCAGCTCGTGGGGCAGCTGTAAAATATTGTGTCTCTGAGAAGTGAGACAGTCACTGAAACAGGCTGCTGAGGGTGACGTCATGATCATTGTTAAGCGTGGTGAGTTGGTGACGGTTACAGCCTAGTTTTAACGTGTAGCGGTTTCATGTGCACACGTACAATAAAATGCAGCGAGATCTCACGGTCTCGGAGAGACAGTGAAAGCATTGTCAGATGATACGCAATGTTTTATCTCACAGTAAAATACTTCTTCTGCAGAAACATATTGAAATGACAGGCTGTCATTTAAATTTCATTTTTTCTCATGAAAAATACATTCTATATATCATAAAATTTACAGGTGAACACTGAACCAACTTTGATTTTTACAGAATTCTGAATTAGAGCGAGAATCATGCCAGTATATAAATTTAAACATATGTGGTTATCGATTATCGTCATTCTATACGATAAAATATAAATGGGATGAGTTGTTGCCTATCAGCAATCAGCTACGTAATATTGTAGTAGTATTCAAATTGATGCAACATATTATTATGATCAGGGGGGGCAACAATTTTTGTACATTTTTTGTACATTTACCCAGTAAATCTGAATATGTACAAAAATAAGTATGTACAAAAATGTACAAGTATACAAAAATGTACTTTCCGACCATAGAAATATGGCTTGAGGAGTAAAATCTATTTTAACTTCCCTATACTCCTATAGACTTAATAAATTTGTATCCTGATCTAATGTTGGAGTTTGGTCATTTTTTATACAAATTTACACAAGCACCCATGTATCGACATTTCGCTTGTACACAGTATAGGTACATGCACACGCTTATCATGTACGGATCAACGTCATCAATTCAATGCCTAATGCTCCATGATGGCGTGGCATGAATGGCCTACTAATCAAACACGATATGTTTATTATGATAAGCACCATGATTCCGTTTCAATTCAATTACCTTTCCAGATTACGGATGATGGGTCTTGCATAATTGATACTTGTATTCTGTTGTCCGCAGTATAACAATATGATGGGGCCGTGCACCTTTGTTGTCAATCTCTTGTCTCAACTCTCGTCTCTCACTATGCAGTTGCCATGTTAAGTTGATTTTTATTTACACTTACAGGGATTTTAAAGGGTATAGTTCAAGCTATAGCTCGAGCAAGCCTTCTAGAATGGGGGGTTTTATGCTGACCCCTCACCCCCAGCTGTAGTACCGGCTATAGCCAGGGGCCAGGGCAATAATTGAGGCATTTATCATACCCCTGCTATTATAGCTCCGACTATTATTAATTATAGTTCAGTCCATCTTCATCATTCCAGTCTAGAAAGCACCCTGACCCAAGCTATAGCTCACTCTGCAGATACGCAATAATGCATGCCCTCATCACGTGGTGCGCATGACATTACAAGGACAAAATACCCAAAATAGGAAGCAGATCGTAAGATCATTGTTGCGCATCATCTCACTTGTTATTGTAACATAGCACCTTTTTGCACGTGACATAGGCGGTAAGCTGACAGGAGCTATAGCTCGACCAGCCCTGTCTAGAAAGAATTTTGTATCGGACAATAACCCGGGTCAGCGTAAAGGGTCACGTACTCACGTCCCTGTATAGTAACTCTGACCCGAGCTCCTTACTGAGAATTGAGAGCTCCTGACTGAGAGCTCCTGTCTAGGACAGGACACAGGTCAAAGATATGAGAAACTCCCTGGTTCCACCCAGGAACCTCATTCCTCAACCAATTGTCAAAATGCCTCCGGGCTCCGGCAGGCAACTTTTTTCTGACATCATGAGATCATGGTGATTAAACAGTTTGATATTAATTTCATCACTCAAATTCAATCGCAGTAGGTACTGCATTTTAGATCAATTAATATTAACTTTGCCAAACGATTTTCCACCAACTTCTATTGTTTCCTTGAAGAAGGGGTGTGCCGACTTATTACCAACCCGGCACCTAAGTTGTATATAGGACTTAGGAGTTTTGTCAACGAAGTCCGATAAGATTTAGATGATTGAAAAGAAAGGCGATGAGACTGGCGCTGGCGACCCGGCCAAGTCTCGACTTTCTTGATATTACAATATGAGAATATGGTTGCGCGTACACTCCATGTCCATAACTCAACATACAAACACTTTAGGGCCCTATGTTTATCAACAAGTCGTATATGAGCATGACCATTGTGAACATATAAAGTTGAAAACCAAGTCTGTATTCCACCTTCTTGGGCTGAGATAGATTTGTACATTTTTGTACATCTTTGTACATTCTTGTACATTTTTACCCAGTAAATCTGAAAGTGTACAAAAATTAGTATGTACAAAAATGTACAAAAATTACGTTGGCCCCCCCCCCCTATGATCATATTAGTTACGTAAAGTGCATGGATGATAGACATTATTTCATGGCTTAGAATAGAAAACTGATAGCGTAGGAACGCCTATTTTCGTTTCTGACTCGAAACCATTAACATCACACTGACGTTAATATAAGTTTTCATGATGCATTGACTTTGTTCTCTGTGGAGTCCAATGAAGTGTGTTTCTTCTCGACACCACTACCTGTAACTCTCCCTCACTAGAACGAACACTCTTCTCCTGTCAGCTGTCAGAGCGCTGCTCACAGTATATCAAATCAAAATATTATATTGGAGACACAATCTGCTGCTCGTGGGTAATTTGACCTTATATGGCATAATTGGCAGGTTAAAGTTTTGGGATTGCTGTAAAATTGCTGCTGTTGGACTTCATTATTAAGGGCAGATTGGTTTGGCTTTTAATGATGGGGATATATTGGTACATTTGTTGATCTCCATTTTCAAGGATATATATCTCATATTTTCAGTTCGAAACCAGTACTGGAGCACCATCATACATGTTAGATAGAGGAGCTGGGTCCTAGGTTTCTTGGATCTCATACACCTAATCCTAGTGTCCTATCCCCGCTCAGCAAGGTCTTATTACAGGCTTCCCGTGGCTCAGGACATGGTCCTCCTTGGCCAACCCTCCACTCTGTCAGCTATAAGTTAGTGTCTCGGAACTATGTCATTATCATGATGTTAAGTGGTGTTTTAATGACGTCACACTGCCTGCCATTGGCGCGGGTTGCTTGATATCTCCTTAACATCATGTCTTCTTCATTAGACCTTCCAGGTCCAATATATGACCTCCAGGGTGGCACCCTGTTTATCCTATAATTGGTAAAGTCTACATCCCTTCTCTTTCTCTCTTTCTCTCAGGCCCTGAACATTGGATCAGGCCATGTTCAGAGACCAGCTGAATTCCAACATTTGTACTATTTTAAGCCCTGACACTGACTTCTACAATTCTAAGCCCTGACACTCATGGAATAGCTAAATTCCAGCATTTCTACAATTCAAGCCCTGACAGTGACAGTACCGCGTCCTATAGAAATGGTCGTAAAGTACACTCACTATAACATCTGGTGGACAATGCCCCTATTAACTATACTCCTTCACGGTCAAATGATTGTGACAGTAATTGAGGGAGTTATGCCTTACTCGGGAGATCAGGATGGTAAATATATATGCTTGGTTCGTTGTGAGATTATATGTGGACGGTTTGATGCTGTCAGTTTGCCATGTTAAACAGTGATAATGACGTCATTTGTTACGGTGTTTGACTTGTGTGCGACCAACAGAACCACTACGTCGACAAAGAGAGTAGAACGATGGGTGTACCAACGATAGTGTAAGCTGCAAACGAAAATATACAAATATATTTAGCAAAGCGTGACATCATAATCATTACTTAACATAGAGCATTGATGACTTGAAAGTGCTTAGTTTTCTGAAGCGGCTTCTCTAGAATACAATATATTCTGTGTAGCACTGTTTGGCACTGTTTGAGATCACTGCAAGTTGACATGATCTAGAGAGTGTAATGTATGGTTATTGCTGAA
>WFMF01000236.1:216574-263440 GCA_011033025.1 Beroe forskalii
ACCCAAAATAGGAAGCAGATCGTAAGATCATTGTTGCGCATCATCTCACTTGTTATTGTAACATAGCACCTTTTTGCACACGTGACACTAGGCGTAAGCTGACAGGAGCTATAGCTCGACCAGCCCTGTCTAGAAAGAATTTTGTATCGGACAATAACCCGGGTCGTAAAGGGTCACGTCCCTGTATAGTAACACTGACCCGAGCTCCTTACTGAGAATTGAGAGCTCCTGACTGAGAGCTCCTGTCTAGGACAGGACACAGGTCAAAGATATGAGAAACTCCCTGGTTCCACCCAGGAACCTCATTCCTCAACCAATTGTCAAAATGCCTCAGGCTCAGGCAACTTTCTTTCTGACATCATGAGATCATGGTGATTAAACAGTTTGATATTAATTTCATCACTCAAATTCAATCGCAGTAGGTACTGCATATTTAGATCAATTAATATTAACTTTGCCAAACGATTTTCCACCAACTTCTATTGTTTCCTTGAAGAAGGTGCCGACTTATTACCAACCCGGCACCTAAGTTGTATAGGACTTAGGAGTTTTGTCAACGAAGTCCGATAAGATTTAGATGATTGAAAAGAAAGGCGATGAGACTGGCTGGCGACCCGGCCAAGTCTCGACTTTCTTGATATTACAATATGAGAATATGGGTTGCGCGTACTCCATGTCCATAACTCAACATACAAACACTTTGGGCCTATGTTTATCAACAAGTCGTATATGAGCATGACCATTGTGAACATATAAAGTTGAAAACCAAGTCTGTATTCCACCTTCTTGGGCGAGATAGATTTGTACATTTTTGTACATCTTTGTACATTCTTACATTTTGCAGTAAATCTGAAAGTGTACAAAAATTAGTATGTACAAAATGTACAAAATTACGTTGGCCCCCTATGACCATATTATTGACGTACAGCGCATGGATGATAGACATTATTTCATGGCTTAGAATAGAAAACTGATAACGTTGGAACGCCTATTTTCGTTTCTGACTCGAAACCATTAACATCACACTGACGTTAATATAAGTTTTCATTGACTATATTCTCTGTGGAGTCCAATGAAGTGTGTTTCTTCTCGACACCACTACTTGTAACTCTCCCTCACTAGAGCGAACACTCTTCTCCTGTCAGCTGTCAGAGCGCTGCTCACAGTATATCAAATCAAAATATTATATTGGAGACACAATCTGCTGCTCGTGGGTAATTTGACCTTATATGGCATAATTGGCGGTTTAAAGTTTTGGGATTGCTGTAAAATTGCTGCTGTTGGACTTCATTATTAAGGGCAGATTGGTTTGACTTTTAATGATGGGGAATATATTGGTTTTTGTTGATCTCCATTTTCAAGGATATATCTCATATTTTGAGTTAGAAACCAGTACTGGAGCACCCATCATACATGTTAGATAGAGGAGCTGGGTCCTAGGTTTCTTGGATCTCATACACCTAATTCTAGTGTCCTATCCCCGCTCAGCAAGGTCTTATTACAGGCTTCCCGTGGCTCAGGACATGGTCCTCCTTGGCCAACCCTCCACTTTGTTAGCTGTATTATATAAGTTAGTGTCTCGGAACTATGTCATTATCATGATGTTAAGTGGTGTTTTAGTGATGTCACATTGCTTTCCATTGGTGCGGGTTGCTTGATATATCTCTCTAACATCATGTCTTCTTCATTAGACCTTCCAGGTCCAATGCAAGTACCTCCAGGGTGGCACCCTGTTTATCCTATAATTGGTTAAGTCTACATCCCTTTCTAGTTTTCTATCTCTCTCTTTCTCTCAGGCCCTGGACAGTGGACCAGGCCATGCTCAGAAAACAGCTGAATTCCAACAGTTCTACAATTTTAAGCCATGGCACTGACTTCTACATTTTAAGCCCTGACACTCAGGAACAGCTGAATTCCAACAATTCTACAATTTTATTAAGGCCTGGCACTGACTTCTACAACTTCAAGCTCTGATACTGACAGTACCACGTCCAATAGAAATGGTCGTAAAGTACACTCACTATAACATCTGGTGGACAATGCCCCTATTAACTATACTGCTTCACGGTCAAATGATTGTGACAGTAATTGAGGAAGTTATGCCATACTCGGGAGATCAGGATGGTAAATATGATGCTTGGTTCGTTGTGAGATATATGGACGGTTTGGTGCTGTCAATGCGTCATTATAAGCAGTGATAGTGACGTCATTTGTGATGGTACTTTATACTTGTGTGCGACCAACAGAACCACTACGTCGACAATGAGAGGAGAATGATTGGTGTACCAACGATACTGTAAGCTGTAAGCGAAAATATACGAATATATTTAGCAAAGCGTGACATCATTATCATTGCTTAACATAGAGCATTGATGACTTGAAAGTGCTTAGTTTTCTGAAGCGGCTTCTCTAGAATACAATATATTCTGTGTGTAGCACTGTTTGGCACTGTTTGAGAGATCACTGCAAGTTGACATGATCTATAGAGAGTGTAATGTATGGTTATTATTAGCTGACCTATGAAGTACATTTGAACAGAATCTCACTATTGTATATTTCATGAGAGTGGCACTGTAACTTGTGGCAGTGATTCATGATTTTATGGCACATGTCATTGCAAGATAGAAAGGTAACGCTCCAAACTCGACGTTATGTTTTATGTTTTACTGGCAAGTGGCAGTTTTCTATGCAGCATGAAATGGCGTGCCTTGAAATGGTTTGCTCTGAACTGAGCAAAGCCCTGAACTGAGCGAAGCTTTGAACTAAATGAAGATACTTAGCACAGAGCAATGTCCAAAGTGACTGAACTCACTTAAATAGTTGGTACTTTAGTAGTTCAGGTAGTTCCTTGTTGGATGTAGACCGGGTGTGGTACTTTGGTAGGAGGTATACTTAACTTTGGTATAGGCTGTGGTACTAACTTAGAAGTACCATGTGACTAATCTTACGTACGTACGTTTTGGTACGTTTTGGTGAGTTTGACTGGGCGTGCTCAGGACATCTGCGTCGTGCGCGTCTCCTTCCAGCTCAGCTTTTGTTGTTCAGCTGTGTACCCCGGAACAGGAGGTGTATCCGGGAACTGCTCAAGGAACCTGCCCAAACCGATCTTGAAGCTATGAAGTGAACTCAGTCGTGAGACGTCAGATGGCATTCACCATGAGGATGGACACGTGATAGATGGAGCTTTAATTTTTGTTCAGAAATTCATTTCCAAAGCAATGAACGTCACCCGAGACCTCACTTCACTGAACTAATAGAAAGGTAACACCCTTTAAGTAATCGTTCATTCACGTAAGCCCAAAGAAGGAGTTATTGTGTTCCAATCTGACAGGTTTTATCATTGGGTTTCAATCATGATGAGCTCAACATGCTGTTTCACAAGAAATATTGCAATATTGTGTAATGTAAACCATAAGTTATATTGACGTATTGATGAATTTTCTTGAGAACATGATGTTATTGCTTTATTGTAATTGTCCAAAATTCGGGCACGATTTGCAGCAAAAGCGGGCCATAAGTAAAATTCAAACAGATTTCCATCAAATGCGGTTGCATTAAAACAGACTGTAGTATTGTTTTAGATAAATCTGTTGTTCATGTTAATATCACGTTAATAAAAGAAAGTCTAGGATTCTAAAAGGTCTGACGAGCTACGAATTCCTGTTGCTGGGCTCCGGTTTCAATGAATGTTCGTCTTGGAGCTCTATAGACTCCTTTAATTAACTAATTAATGAAATGATAAATTGTTCCATGAATTTCGGTTAGTCCACTCGAAGAGTTATTAAAATCGGTATCAAATATAATCCGGCCTCTCTCATCTCTTTTGTTACACCGCGTGTGAGACATTATAGCATTTCAACGTCATCAATTCACCATTATTATTCATGATAATGACGTCACTCTACCCCGAATATTATATGATTCAAAATCACACTCCTCACATTGTTAAATCAATATATAACTGTATTCGTGTGTGTGAGTGTACCGCTGTGTGTGTTCCATCATTCGTTGCTATTATATACACAGAAAATCCATTACACATTACAAGACGAGATACTAATAACTCGTAAAATAAATACCTTAGTACCAGAAATATAGGCGACAAGAAATTAAGGCGATTTTGGAAAAATCGCCTTAATTTCTTGTCGCCTTAATATCTGGTCGTCTAAATATATGGTCGTCTTAATTTTTTAAAAGACTTTATTTTCAGTTATTTTTTCTCCTCAATCGACTTTTCCCAATATAGGAACACAATAAATCCCTTGATAGCCAGTTATCAGTGCAATTAGCAGCAAAACCAAATTAAAATACCTATTCAAGTATTATTTTAGTGGAAATCTCATTATCATTCTAATCTTCATCTTATGTAAAGATGCCGGTATTGACTCTAGAATGTTGATTGACCGGTTTAAAAATCTCAGGATCTGATGTAGACATGTAGGTACTGTATTTTAAGGGCTCACTCAACAAGAAATTTTCTGTATTTTTGTCCAATTTTATAGTCATTTCATAGCCATTTCAATTGAAAAAAGAATCTTTTATTTTCGAAAAAAAAAACTTCAATTTGAACTCTAGGAAAAAATCGCCTTAATATCTTGTCGCCTTAATATCTTGCGCCTTAATTATTAGTCGCCTATATTTCTGGTACTAAGGTAGTCGCAAAAGAATAGTATAGGAAGTGACGTCGTTATCATGGTTTAGAATGCTGAATTGATGACCTTTAATCGTCTATTAATCGTCTTGCATCCATCAAATTTAAGTAAGAGAGTTGAATTATTATTTTCTTCAAATCTCATAATATTCTGAACTATAACAGCGGATGATAATAGAATATAGATAATAATAATGCTAAAGATGGCGGGGAATCATTTCCTTCCCTCACAGTCACAAACACATTGTACTGCAGCGCATTTAAGGGATTTCTTAGAATTGGATAATGGATATGTTCATGAAATGCATCATTTGAATTCAAAATTATGATCCAAACTGAATTTATTCTAACGACTAGATTATGGTATGTTATAATGGGTATGCATCATTAATGCAATTATGCTGGTTTTCATAATCCATTCAATACCAAATGCTTGAACAAGACCTTCTTGAAACGATTCTCACAATCCTTCTTTACTCCATAGACTTCTAGAGTACTAAAAAAATAATTATTTGTCTCCTTCAGCTCCAAAGATGCTCGATTTATTTGAGTATTTCTCGAATCAACCGTACATAAGCTTTTAAGTCTTAATGCTTGAATTTATACATTAAATAACGACGAATCTTCTTAGTTCTTCTTCTTTTTTCATCAGTTAAGCATTTAAAATGTTCAGCTTGGCGCCCTCAAATGCTCACTTAATGATAGTGACAGGCCTGACAATAATGCAAAGCCATGTGACAGGTTAGTTTGCTCAGGATAAATTGGCGGTTGAAATTGACGCCTTTATCCTGATTCAAAATGGCGAATTAATCATTTTGCACTGTCTATTTTTTGCACCATAAAAACATAGAAATAATGTTAAAACTTATAAACTATAACGATGGCCTGATGATGTAGTGCAATATATAATAACAGGAATAAGGGTACCCTGTCCTTTCTGTTGTAACCCAGTTGCTGCCCTCTCGTAAACTGCACGCACTGAAACAGATTAGAATGGAGGGTGACTCTCATCTAGAAGGTGGTTAAGAATTTTCAAAGAAATTTGAACTCAAGAAATGAGCACTAAACAGTTAACTCTACCCTGGAATTGCTATTCTTGCTGGACACTCATTTGTCGTTTGTATTTGTCTAGCATCCTGCGACCTGCATAAATTAAAACTTCATAATATGTTACAATATTTGAAGACCGTAACGGGACTTATTCAGTTAATAAATCCAGGACAGCTATCACAAAACTCTGTCAGTTTTATATAAATACTCCGACTTTCTGATATAAACAATCCTTCCAAAGTCAGCAGCTCGCAACTCGTAATTAAACGGAAGATGGTTAAGACTCCAGTCTCCGCCTGAAAGCAAAATATATTCTCATACAGATATTTAAATATGCCAACAATTTTGTCTGCTTCCGGAGCTCCTTGGAGGAATTAGTGCACATTAAATAATCTTGCTGGAGTTAAGAATCGGGAATAGAGTTTACCAACTGAGATAGAGAGGAAGGTTGGCGCCAACTTTTATGAACAGCTTTCTGGCCCATCTTTACTGTTTAAAATTTTCAACCATTTTTGGCTTCCTAACCTTATTCTCCAAATTTTGCTTCTTCTTTCTTTGCCCTGGCCCTCGATTATTCCATCTTTCTTCCTGCTACTTTTCTGTCTTTTCCTCTCCTCTCTTCTTCCTCCTTTGGTCTTCCCTTCCCTCGGAACTCGCTCTCTCAGGTGACGGATGGCAAGAACGGATTGTATTTCACCTAGTATATCATGTGCCTCCCTGTGCAACACTCCGAATAGCCGGTCTGATATCATCAACTCACCATGTTAAACCATGATAATGACGTCACTCTCAACTGTCCGTTATTAGTCACTTGTCTGTTAAATATATACAGCTATAACGTTAGTGTGTTAAATGTGTGGGACCGGTAAATGATAATCCGAGCACTGCTGTGGATGGTCCAATCGACGGTTATATATGTGTGTGTGTGTGTGTGTGTGTGTGTGTGTGTGTATGTGTGTGTGTGTTTGTGTGTAAATGTGTGTAAGTAAATGTGTTGGTGAGTGTTTAAAAGATGTGTTTGCAGCTGTGTGTGAATGAATTTGGATGTGGTCTGTTTGTCGCTTATTTTTTAGGTGTGTTCGTTAATCGTACGTGTGTTTGTTTGTATGTTTGTATGTATCCGTGTGTCCGTGTGTTTGTTGTGTGGAGTTTCATTTTTTCCTGTGTCTGTGTGAGTCATGCGGCAAGTCCCTACACTCTACACAGGAGAATATCAATTGAGCAGGAAACTGTTCCCCTGAGAAAATGGCACCAATTATTCCATATATGGTAGAAGCCCCAAAAATTTTATAATTAGCTACTTGTTTAACAATTTGGAGAAAATTAAACGGTTCGGTTGAAATGGTACTGCAACTTTAATGGTTTATGAAGTACCTCAATAGTTGACATAGCCCGCAAGTTCAAGGGACCATATTAAAAACGTGGACTAAATGTTCGCTGTTCATCTACTCACAGTTCGGTGTTCCACTAAATTCTACCCCCGTACTTTCATGCCAATTTAGCTTCATTTGCATATTAATGCCGGATCAATGTAGGAAAATAGGAAAGTGCCATCTTAGGAAAGTTAATGAAAATACGTTTGAGTATTTAATGATATATGAATAATTAATGATTATGCCTCGGCGCCCGTTCGGCGCCTAATAAACAAACCACGTTCTCAGAAATATGGATTTATCCCATATTGATTTGGAGAGCTGGAATAAGCAGCTCAGTTGAGTGTGACGTCATTATGATGCGTTAGAATGGTGAACTGATGACATCACACTGCCTATATATCATCTCGCCTACTAAGGGGAGTGTGGAGAATGATCCCTCATGTTATAGAATATATGTTCACCCCCAGGGTTTAGACTCGGGTGTACACTCACACTTATAATATGAACCCCTCTTCACACACGGGAATAGAGTGAGGTGTACCTCATCAATTCACCATGTTGACTCATGATAATGACGTCATCAACTCACCACGTTAAGTGTTAACTCATGATAATAACATTATCAACTCTCTACGTTAACTCATGATGATGACGTCATGCTCCCTCGCCTATTGTTCACAACATGTACCTAGTAGACATGTACCTTGTGTGTGTGAGTGGTGATAGTCATGGTACCTGGTACAGGGTACACACGCAATTAATTCATGCCCGGGTCCTGGCTGTGCGACAATGTGTGCGGCGCCATGCGCGGCAGTACCAGTGCGGCAACATGCGCGGCAATGCGCGTGACGCTTTGTGCGGCAATGCGCGCGGCAGGGTGGGCGGCAGGGTGTGCGTCTGTAAGTTCAGGAACGCGCAGGGATATACCCGTGAAATTGTGCGGGGCAATGCAGGCGGTACTGAAAAAATCGCGGCGCAGCAGGTGATCGCAAATAATTTGAATCTTGTTACACTATAACAGCCGATACTACATGTTGTAATAGCTAAATGTAAAATAAAACCCCCAAGTTACTGTAATATGTAACTCATTTCTATTACAATGAACCCTATTACTACTACGTCAATAAATTATGCTGAATAATTCATAACATATTAATATATTATTGTTCTACTTGCCCCGTTTTGACCGGGGTTGATGAACCCTAAATTACCTGGACCCCCGTGGGGCGTAAGAAAGGTGGTAAACAAGGGAGGGGTCATGTTTTATAATTGTGTCTTGGGGGACCCTTGAAAATTGAGGCATCATTATAACCCGTCAATGTGTTGAGGATTGAGGAATAGAATTTGATGCTGGCATTCCCCAATACACACGGAATTATATTTGAGCACTCTCTTGCTGACAACCTTTCTTACGGTCATGAGTTGATCAGAATGCAGCACTTCTGTACTGTGGTTTGTAGATATCAATGTAGTAAATCAGGCATCCGGTGTTGGGGGATTGTCCGACCTGACTGGTCTGAGACTGGACTTATCCCGTCAGCCTGACATACCTGCAGGGCAAAGTGACCCGTACCTGCCACCTAGCCGTACATTAAACCCGAATAAAATTAATGCACGGTATATATAATATTCACAAATCCCGTTCAAAATCCCGTATATATAATATCAGAGAAATTTCACAATCTCTCTCACTTAATTACTCATTTTATACGATTTAATAATGTCCATTCTCCGTCTTACAGTGATTTATTATAATCATGTGAAGTATATAAACACAGTTCCGATGTACTTCAGGAGTAGGCAGGATAGTAGACTATCACTTTCTTAACTTGGCGAGTAGGTACTACCAGGTTTCTGCGATATCTTAATATTCTTCTGCGATAATATGTTAATATTCGTTAGAATATTATGTACGGCTTTTTAAAAATTAATGAGAAAATATTATGTTTGATGAGGGGAAGTGTAGCTCTCCTAGATTGGAGAATATATGAAGATTTTAATTTCCGCCCACCCAACTTCTCGTCTGTAAAATGACTACTCTTCATTGGACTTATATTTATGAAAAATGATGATAATTCTTGAAATATAGAGCTCCTACACAGCTCTATAAATTTAAGAAATATTACTCTCTGAAAATCAAGAAAGAGGCGCCTCTAACAAATCACTACGCTGTACTCTTCTACATATGAAGATTATTGACGAAATATTCCCAGAGATCAATTTTTAAAATCGTTTCAATTCCAGTTTTTCTGGCGACAACCATTTCTTAGATGGTTGGGTCATACTGAAAACACATTTTTCAAAGCAGTGGTGCCTCAATCCCTGAGATATACCACTTCAAAAATGAGAATTTGAAATTTCCGTAACGTTACGGAAGGAATCCGATCTTTTCAAAATGTCAATTTCTCGGAAAGCAAAGGTGGGAGAGTGAAAATTCTTCTTAGATTCATTATTAAGTGAGTTTAATTCCTAAGATAGGTGTTCAAAACAATAAAAATATTGTAGCAGGTTGAAATATGAACAATTTCTAATTTTCCTTCCGTAACATTCCTTCCGTAACGGAAAATAGGTGGAAAAGTTGAAAAACAAGAAAGTCTTTGGAATTTTTAAAATTTGGATTACAAAACTTCCCCTAGGATGAAATGACGATTTGCTTTGCAGATTACTGGAGTCTCACCAGCCTAAATTGTGAAAATATGCTCAGGTGAAAATTTCCCTCCGTAACGTTTTGGGTGGTTTTGGGCGAATTTCCTTCCGTAACGCATGTTACGGAAGGATTTTCCTCCGTAACAAATTTTTTGGTTTGCCATATTTCAGTAATCTCATGACTATTCTCCAAGAAAATTTCCTGGGAGCTTTAAAGAGATCATATCTATCGATTGTACAAAATATATTTTACAATCATCCTTCGTAGAAAATATTTGATTTTTAGATTTTTTTTCCTTCCGTAACAATTCCTTCCGTAACGTCAATTAGCAATTTCTAATTGACAATTATGAACATTCTTTTCACTTTATATTAATTCCTGCTCATGAACAAGTCTAATGATAATGATCTATAATATATGGAAGAGCCAGCCATGTGAGGTTATTATTTTTGGATCAAATCATCATTGAACTGAAAATTCCATTTTCTGTCAATCGCTCCAATCCTTCCGTAACGAAATTTTTCTTTTTTCACTGAAGCACTGTTTTTGACCAATATTAGAAAACAATGAGTTAGGGATATAGAAAATCTTCATTGATAACTGGGCCACATGACATATTTAACTTTTCGCTCAAAAATTTCCCACAAAATCAAAATTTCCCAGCAAATTCCTTCCGTAACGAAAAATCAATTCATCAATAATCTTCATATATATCAATCAGTCCAGAAAAGGCGAAGCAGAATCATCCTCTTTATTTTAATCTACAACTCAGCGAATAGCTGTTCTGTTAAAACTTTAGAATCTCTCTTCCTTGTCCGTTGTAAACAGTTGACCATAGTAGTGACAAAGGTTCACTGAATTAGACGATAGGTAAGAAGTCCGTTGTTCGTTGAAATCGTAAAACAACTTTCACAGAAGTCAGAATATTGAGACCATATCACGAGTCTTCGTCTGAATATTATACTCTCAGGAAAGTAACTTCAAAACGTTGAACAATATACCAGAAAGTTTGTACGTGTGATACACATGTTCACATAGCAGTGAAATGTTTTAGTGCTTCACATAGACGTTACAAGAGGACGGAGGTTAGTGCACACTCATTCCCTCAGTTTATACCCTCAGTTAGTTGAGGGTGACGCCATCGTCATAGGTTAGATTGGTGAATTGATGACGTCATTGTCATAGGTTAGAATGGTGAATTGATGACGTTTATATTCCCCTCTTTCGTCCACGTTTATAAACTGTAGATATCAGCTTATAAAAGGCAGTGAACAGTGTGTAGTGTGTACCAAACCCCAAAGTAGCTAAGTAAGTAATGTTCCTCTACCTCTTGTTAGCTATAAATTGATGACAATAGCTATTAGCTACTTCTTGTGATAATATAATGTGAAGTACTTTGTACATTCGCATTTATATAATATTTCAATTCATTAAATATTGCTGACATTACATATTGTAATGTTAACGTGTTACTTCCGGTCAAATAACATACCTACTTACATTCTTTAATATCGCCACATACCTCCTGAAACCTTGAGCCAGAATGAGTAATGCTACACTTTATTTATAGAATGACGCACTGATCATTCTCATGGCCAAATGGGGAGAAACCTCAACAGTTGCCTTCTTTGAGCCATGATTTTGACGTCACAATAAGAACCGACCGCCTAGCAATGAAATAATGGAATATGGCAGTAATGACAGATTGTTTCCTAGCTTTGGAAATTCTCAAAACCGGAGTTGTAGGATATAATATAGAATTTGAAGTTAAAAAACGTCTTCGATATGAACTAGATTTAATCGACATTTTAGTCCAAATCCCATTACGAAAGTTTAAAAGTTTAAAATCAAGATCAAGTCTCATGTCCCCAAATTACTCTCATTATTGTACACGTTCGAGACCGTGAGATTTCTTGGTATCGTCGCATGTGACAGTTCTGAATAATTCCCAATATAATGCACACTGCAACTCTGTTCAGTGCAATTCCCGGGATTATGGTAGGCAGATCGCTTTAAAAGTTCTGACATTCTCTAACAAATAATGGGTACGTGTGCGGTGAGACAGTTGCATTTAATTCGAGTTTTGGAGGAAGGACAGTCGATATCATGACATCATGTGCGTACGAAAACTTCCTCAAGTTGTGTCCGAAATGCAGGGATCAGTCACAGATTCAGTCACAGATATTGAGTCATGAATTCGGTCAATTTATCACTGATAAGTGATAAGATGTACGGCTGGATATCCTCAGTCCTCACTGGTTAGTGTGTGGTGATATGGTGCCATGAAGGTATGATAAAGTCAATGACTGAATCCTTGACTTGGGATGTCATCATTGCTGTTTACAGGAGGTATGTGTGACACCATGACAGTGATTTTATGTGAAACCAGTGAGTGCGATGATTTACGTAGCACAAAGCCACGAGGAAGCCACTCACTTGCTACACATGATATGTTATACACATGTGTTTTACACATGTGTTATACACACTTTCACGTGTAACTGGTAGAAGGTTAGTAACGCCCCATTCTTAACCATGATCATGACGTCATTCTGTCTATATATTGCTCAGTGTAACAAGTGTGACATTTGCGTGTGACGAACATATCACATGTGAGTTTATATGTGACTACGCTCATGTTACAATTCGATAAAATTATGTAGAACTATTAAACATCATTTTGGTTATTATTAACGGTAATATGTGCAATTTATAATGATGAATTTATAATAAATTCTCAATTATATCTCAGCAGACTAGAATTTAACTATTTCCCCAGCGGTTAACCAACATGCACTGCTCAAGATTTTAAGTAACGACTTGTAGCAAAAAGCTTAAGATTTGATGAAAAAATGCCCAGTGACAGAATACTTCCTGTGGGTCGTCGAGCGCAGATTTTTACTACTCAATTTGGTCGCCACCGTTTCAAGAAATTTTTATCCGTCGATAAATTTCATGGTATTTCCGATCTGAATCTGCCTCGAAGATTAATTTGGTAATGTATAACTTGATCACAACAGCCCGCTACGGGTGAAAAAATTTACGGTATTTTCTATCTGAATCTGGTTCTAAGGTCAATTATGTAATGTGTAATTTGATCACAACAGCCCACCGCAGGCGAAAAATTTCATGGAATTTCCCATCTGAATCTGCCTCTAAGATCAATTTGGTAATGTGTAATTGATCACAACAGCCCGCCGAAGGCGAAAAATTTTTATGGTATTTCGCATTTGAGCATCTGAATCTGCCTCTAAGATCAATTTGGTAATGCATAATTTGATCAGAACAGCCCGCCGCAGGCGAAAAAATTTACGGTATTTTCTATCTGAATCTGCCTCTGAGATCAATTTGGTAATGTATGATTTGATCAGAACAGCCCGCCGCAGGCGAAAAATTTTATGGTATTTTCTATCTGAATCTGCCTCTGAGATCAATTTGGTAAGGTATAATTCGACTGACAACAGCCCGCCACAGGCAAAAATTTTTTGGAACACATCAAGGCATGTTCAGAACGTTCATCTTCCAGAGGAAAAAAGAATTTGGAAGAAATATCGATCAGACGAGGTGTTAGAGCCAAAACTTACTTTTTCATAAACTTAATATTTCCTTGAGTTTCAACAGTTGTTTGGCATTAATCAACTTATTTAAGCATGTTTAGAATCTTCGAAAAACATTCATCTATCAAAGGAGAAAAGAATCAAGGAAAAATATCAATCAGACGCAATGTTTCAGCCAAAAGTTAGCTATTAGAAACTAAACATTTCCTTGTGTTTCAACCGGTTTTCATTGCTACTCAGCATCTGAAGCATTATGAAAACTTTCATGGATTATTTATCAACTAGAGAAAAAAAAAGAATTTAATAAATATATCGACCGGGTGCAATGTTATAGCCAAAACTAGATTTTTTCATTAACTGAGTATTTCCTTGTGTTTCAACAGCTTGTTATTAATAATCAACACATTCAAGCAGGTTTAGAAACTTTGCAACACAAGCATCTACCAGAGGGAAAAAGAATTTTGAAAAAATATTGCTCAGATGCAATGTTATAGCTGAAACGTGGTTTTTCGCAAACTAAATTTTTCCTTGTGTTTCAACAGTTTGTTTCTCATGATAAACATATTCAAGCACGTTTAGAATAATCGTAAAACATTCATCTTCCAGAGGAAAAAAGAATTTTGAAAAAATATCGATCCGTTCTCAAGTTATAGCCAAAACAGTGTACACAGTGAATATTGTAAGTATTTATTTCGTTGGTCGTCGAGCGCAGCTGACGACCAGCGAGCGTAGAATGACATTTTACCTGTAATTGTATTGTGGTCGTCGAGCGTGGCGACCACCAATATCGAGCGTAGCCTTTTCAGCTTTTTTCTGACGACCAGATCATTTTAGAGCTGCGTGTGCCTTTATTATTTGAACTTTCTTTTGAACGAGACTACTTTGATGTTTCTCCACGTGGTCGAATAATACAAATAATTAACGTATGGTTAATACAAGTCTATTTCAAACACAAGTAAATATCCCACGCATTTTTATACATGTTTAGAGTACGTTATCACCAGTTTTGCGGTTCAATACAGCTGCTAGGGCTTGAGGCAGTAATCGTAAATGTACAACAAACTTTCGTCAGGATGATTCTTACTCTTCACGACGTAAATAAGGCTGTACACTTGTCAAACACAATGAAATACTTAGTCACTATAAGTTGCGGTTATAATTGTCCATTTGAGTTCGTCTAAGCTAATTTCAGTGGGAATTTCAATGCTAATTTCAATGAAAATTTGGTCGTTTGAACGTTTGGGTCGCCACAAAAGTGGCTGTTGGTTGTCGAGCGACGCTCGCTCGCTCGCTAGGGTTCTGTCACTGGGAAAAAATGTTAGAGCTTTAAATCAGGAGTACTTATAATGATCTGAGAAAAATCTGCGAACGATTTTTAGTAGCGAGTAGGCAATGACCCTTTTACTTACTTAAAGATTTAAGGGGAAAAGTTCTAGAGCTTCTAGAAAAAATATAAATCGCTTTATTGAAGTTAGTTAATTGATTTATTTTATTATTTTATCAATAATGTTTCTATTTCTTTAGTCTGAGTGCTTGATGAAATAATAAAATTCACTTTTTAAAGAAGCTGAGTTTACATTAACGATCGAACGTTACAAGAGTTTACATTCTCGTGTTATAAATGCGAAGTCAAGTCATTCTAAGAATTTGAGTGATGTCACGACATATAACAGCATCAGTCGAAACATATTTTACTTTTCTCGAGGAGCATTCTCTCAATTGAGTAGCAACTATATAACAGATGTGGTGTAAAAATAGTTTCATCTGTGTGTGTGTGTCTCGTAGACTCGTGAGCTGAGAGAATGGAGTGTGAGCTGAGAGATAACTCAGAAAAATACTGTATGTATATTTCTGCGCGTATTTTTGTGTGTATTTCTGACTTTCTGATCTGTATACACACTCAGAAAAATACAGTGTGTTTGGAGTGTATTCAATAGTGCACTGTATAACTTAGAGGAGTGTGCTAGCTCTATGTCTTTTCATGTACGTGACGCTTCTTTATCTCATTTCATACTTGTACGGAATGAGATAAACATGAATTGAGATTGCGTGTGCATTAGACTTGTGAGCTGAGACAGAGAAACTAAAAAGAAGATGTGTGTGGTGTGTTTGTGTAGATTACGCATCGTACGAGACACGAATTGAGGCCACACAAAATTCATTTTAGATACTCTAACAAAAGGCAGTTAAACGATTAGCCGTGTTACACAGTTGAACTTAATTTAAATCCTTTATTAAAAGAAACATTGAAATGCGAGTACTGAGGTTGTTCTAATTAACAGACAGACGACACTCGTATGTTTGTCATTTGTAACACGGAGATATGGACGGATGAAATCACAGCAGTACTGTGGTTTGTAAATTTAAATACAATCAGCTCATATTGACAGCAGTTTAGATACAGACAATCACAGGCATACGGACAAACAGGCGTACAGACAAATACAGGTATACACTTATACAGACAGGGCGGAAAGCGTTCTTGATTCGTTGTAGGATAATGCGCACACAAATCCACACTTCTGTCACACAGACACAGACATCTTTCTCACACACACGGATACAGACGCACAAACATACAGTACACACGTACGTACGCACACAAAATGTCCATTTTATTCTCTCACAAGCATTGCTACATCTAGAAGCATTGAGCACAGCACTGCCGGTCATCTCTTTCTCACACACACACACAACTGCATTGTAGAATGGAGGTGAAAGAGAAAAAATGAGAATGGAGATGAAGAGATGAGTTAAGATGTGCTAACATATTATTGTGGTGATCTTAGTATATGCATTCAGAAGAAATAGTTGGTTAAGATGTCGTCATTATAGTGTAATGTTGTAAGTTGATGACGTTGAACCGCCTATTTTTCGCGCACGCAGGGTTCAATATCAAGAAAAGATCATCACTCGTAGAAATTGTATGCGTGTTCGTTTGCGTACGTTTCTGCGTTTGTTTGTGTGTGCATAATGTATGTATAATGTATGTATGTACGTGAGTTGGGCGGTAGTGAAAGTGCCTAGGATACGTGTCAACTGTTTGACAATATGGCTCATGTTTGTGTGTGTTCACTGTACCCATTGAATCGAGCGCTGTTGCCAGAGTGCTCTTTTGTCCAAAAACTCAGTATGTGGTGTGGCTTTATTGCGGATAAAATGCGCTATTAAATATGTGGACCGTATATTATTATGGTCTTAATAACATTGCTGATGGTTTGGTTATGGGGCACCATGGTTGACTTTAGGCAAGGGAATGACTTTTATTTTCTTCTTGACCTTGACACCAGTACGTGTCTTGACTTCGACGCCAGTACGTCATATGACTTTGACACCAGTACGTCATATGACTTTGACACCAGTGCGTGTCTTGACTTTGACACCAGTATGTGTCTTGACTTTGACACCAGTATGTGTCTTGACTTTGACACCAGTATGTAACTTGACTTTGACACCAGTACGTCATATGACTTTGACACCAGTACGTCATATGACTTTGACACCAGTACGTCATATGACTTTGACACCAGTGTACTATACGTCTCTTGACTAATGACTTCGACACCAGTACGCTACCCTTGTTTCTCTGACATCATAACGTAACAAATTCAATTTTTCCTGACGAAACTACACTAGAGATCACAGTACGACTCCCTTGAGCCTGAAACTTTCGTACCAAAACAATATTTCTTTGTCTTGATTAACTTTTAATCAATAAAATATTTCCTTGTGTTTGACCAGCCCGTATCCTCAGGTATCTGGCGATTGAGTTCGAGGAAGATGAGGATAGGAAAGTAAAGGATGTCTTACTCGACTACCTCATCCACCATGACAGCATCTGGACGAGTAAGTTTCTCAATCTAAATCTTGGCTGTATAATCACATTCGTCGCAATAGCAATGTCCTGTACGGAGCGCCTCAGTTTCAACACAGCCCCAGATTAACTGCAAAGGGTGGTTTGAGTGTGGAGAACTTCATTATCATGCATCATTCGGTGAAGAGATTGATTAAAAAGCACATTTTACAGTGCGCGCGACCTACTCTTTTTTAAAAATAATTTCTGTTGAATCTAGGGTGACTTGAGTGAAAACAGACATTTGATTTCGCGAAATTTCATCTTAATAACAACACTTTTTCTCGAGCAAAGGTTGGAGTTTGGGTTAAGATTAAGGGTCCTGGGATCAAATGTCGTTCTATTTTTTGTGTGAGGAGAAATGTAACATCCTCATGCTTTAGATTGATGATTTTATTGACATGAAACCGCTTCCTCTTGTGTACCACGTATTATTTTTGCAAAAAATGTTCCTTATTTGGAATTATCACTCTTGGAAGCTTGTGGGGTTGGATTCAGAGCGAATCGAAATTCTGCGCGATTTCTCAAGTATTCTTGGTGCCTCCCGCGTTTCTTTCTTTTTTATCTTTAAATTATCGCTCACTTTTTTCTATTTGAATATTAAAGTTGTTTTTTTTTATTAAATCGCACTCCATTTCAGACAAAAGGCAGTTTATAAAGAAGAAGGACAAGTACTGGAAGAAACTGGGGTTCAGGTGCATGGTCAGCAAGCGGAGACTCGAACAGGTACGGAAATATTCTGTTTCGGTAAATAAAATGAGCTTTTTAATTTTGATTGAAAAGCTCATTAAGAGATATGAATCCTTAAATTCCTGTAAATAAATCCAATGTCGATCTATAGGTAATATGGGTATATGAAAACATAAACAAAAGAATGATTTATGGTTCCTTCAAATCTGTTTAATCAGATAAAAATCAGTTTGTATCTTAGATCCGTGACTGTCGTATGATTGAAATCAACGCAGTTGTGGGCAACGTGCAAAGCCATCTCTTGTTAAATGAACTACACTCAATTTTCTGTCTCTTTGCCAAGCTTGTGGGACGAGTGCGAATAATTTATGAAAATTGCGTCAATGTTGCGATTGGCTTTTGATAAATATTTTTTAACAACAGCAATTTTTCAAAAGTTTATACCAGCGCTTGTGAAATTTCGTCTATTCAGGCCGGGGCGGCTGCTTACGATAAATTTTTCTCTCGCGCGATTTTCCGCTCATCAAATCGGAATAAAACTTAATTCACAATTTAGCTCACTATGATATATGTTTTCTCACGTTCACTAATATTAAAACCTCCGACTATGAAAATACTTAATTTCCCAGAATTTACGATACGTCTATATAGAACACATTATTAAAGCCAGGCTAACGGGAAGGGCTAAAGTCTCGTACAATGTGTCTAGGTCTCTTATACCGAGTCGGCTAACAAGTTCTAGTATATTTATTTTTACATTTAAAAGTTTAAACACCACAGTAAACTGAAATGTTGGTTAAATTAATAGGGGAAATTTAGGGTGGACGACGGTCTGCCGTCTGTCTGTATATTTTAAAGATGACGGTTTTAAACATCGAAAGTTTTTACATTTAAAACCTCTTTAATGGGCGCGTCTTTCCAGCGGTGTGTTTACTGGTGACTCGAGAGAGGCTGGAATTTGTTCCAGAGTGTTAAATAGTGGATGAAGAGCTAGGCTGTCCCAGAGTGGAATGGTTGATGAGAAGATGAGAGAGAAGCTGTTGCCTGACCCAAAGTGTTGAGTGTATGGTGGATGCTTGTCAATCTAGGCGTGGTGACCTGTCACTCACTAAGTACATGTTAGAGAGGTACTCACATGAGTAGGTTCTCAGACTTTGATCCTCGTCATGTGTATCTAATATCATGATGACAAAGATCATCACTGTTAGTGATGAGTTACATCCCTGTGATGTCTGATTACACCCCGGTGATGTCTGAATTACACCCCGGTGATGTCTTATTCCAGTGATGTCTGAGTCCAGTGATTTCTGATTCCAGTGATGTTTGAGTCTTGTGATGTCTGAGTTACACATTGACGAGACAAGAAGTAGCCTCGTGCTATTGAAGTATTGAAAGTAGAAAGTTAGTTGCCATTAAAAGCCACATTAAACCGTAACAATAGCTTACGTCACTTTGAGGGACTTGTTATATTGATGCTTTGAGTGTTGCTTTGTAAACCCCAATAGCACTTCCTTACGAACTGAACTGAACATAATAAACAGTTGTACGTCATCGTGATGTAATGATAGATTTTAATAACAGTTTTGATGATGTAATATTTGCAAAACTGTACAGTTGCCATAGCTCACAAACTTTCTTTACGATCATCAATCTTTGAGCTATAGTTGCTATGGTTACACAGCTGTTTGATTAGAGATATGTATCTAAGATGTGCAGTTTTGATCACCATCACTCAATCTTGAGCAATGGTCGCTATGGTTACCAAGCTGTTTGATTAGAGATATGTATCTAAGATGTGCAGTCACTAACATCACCATCACCAGCTTAATTCTGCTAAAAATACGAGGATTTGGCGGTTGGTCCTGATGATGATTCAATAGATATGAGCCACTTACATACGTATTCTTGATACGTTTTATGTTTGTCGTTGAGACTGAGTAAAAAGGTATGCATGCTAGCGTATGAGGGGAGTCGTTTATGTATGTGGGTAGGCAAGTATACCTGTTCTGTGTATGTATAAATTTACAATGATACAACGAATGTGTGTAACACTTCATACACACACGGTCTCTGATAGTGATTAGAGTACTTACTATAACACCTGATACCAATATTAACATGTTCCTCCCGTGGGAAACATGGTATCAGTACCACACAAGATCATCACCGTGCAGATCTGTGACCTCTCTGCGGACTGCAAAGCTACCCTCTGTAACCAATTTTAGTAGAAATTATTGCCAATAATTTGCATAAATCTAATATTAAACATCCAATCAATATTGAACATTCTGTTAAATAATAATTAAAGCAAATAGATTCGCATTGATTATTATTGGTATGTTCCTTGGCACACAATGACGAATCTCGTTTAATTTCATAAACGACTGTCCACACCATGGAACATAAATGGTAAATAACTTTACAGCTGTTACAGAACTAGTAGTGGTATGTGCTGGCTCAGAAAGTAATAGCTTCAAATAATTGACATTTGCTGCCACTATAAATTGCTCGCATTGTCACAGCTAATCCACCTAATATCAATCAAGGTATGCTCGAAGACTTTGCAAACAATTAAAAGCGCTGATTGATTGACTGGCAATTCTCACCGAGATTAAGTAACCTGTGCATTTACCACAAACGACAAAGTAGACTGTTTAATGTCATTGACTGACTATTCTGAACCATGACGATGTCGTCGCTTCAGAATGGCTAGTCTTCGCGCGGATTAATAAAGTGTCATATATACTTTCGATTATGTAGATTCTGGTAATGAAGGCGTTCTGTGTCAGTCAGTAAACATATTACCGTGTCACTTACCCAATACCCACCCTCTAAACAGTTACACCCGGACTATAACAGCTGCCAGACTTCAGGGAATAGGAATATGTGGTTGAGAGTGACGTCATTATCATGTGTCAGAGTGTTCAATATATGACGTAGAATCGCCCATTGTTGTGCTCGGGGTGTGATGATTTATAGCTTCTATAGCATGCTGGGTGAGGTCTAATCATATGCGTTCATTAAAAGTTGGACAGATTATAACAATTAATATATCGTGAGACGTTTCATAGCCAGAATAATCGGCTATAGGTATCGTGTACCGAACGATTCATTCTTGGCGTGAATGACTTTTAATTAATCGAACCTTCATAAGGTCCGACCAGTACATGGGGTGATGCGGCATTTATACGCACCTTACTAAACATATCGAGAAATTACGTAGACAATGACTCAGTCGCAGTATCCTTTGCGTTCTGGTGATCCGTAGCATCAGGTGTCTCATTGGTCATGATTGTTCGACTGGCTCGCAGGTGAATCCGGTGTCTAACATCACATCATATTGATTGTTGTAATTTAATGTGCCAACTTGGTCTTGGAGTTAGATGTGACATACTGACAACATAGAACTTGTAGTTTTGACTTTCGAATTTTTACGACTTTCATTAACCCTATTGTTTTAGTTTAGTGCGACTTGGTGCCATGTTGCTAATCAAAGGTAATTAAGAGAGTTGATTCTGGATTATCCTCACAGAATGATGACTGCAAACCCTCTCTTCAAAACTTGATTATAAAGCAGCCCGGCACACGCCCATGGGTCTTCTTGTCATGCAGGGTTGTAGACTTACAGAGAAGCCGAATATCAAAGCCCGGAGGATAGACCCTCTCTTGATCTTCTCTGTCTTCAGTGTCTCCTGGACTCATGACGTACTTGAGAAACAGTCAACTTTGAGACTGTCGGTACTGACTCTTAATCGTAGCCAGAATTCAGTTGATTCATGCCGAAATTGTAAAAAAAAAGCTGAGCTCAATCTCGATTTGTATTCACGAAATTAACTTAAATTCGTTCAGGTAAACGATGCAAATATTTTTCCTCGTCTATGACTCATACTAGTCATTTTTGTGGTACGGGGCACTGGCTACCACCCTAAGAATATTTGAGTACAGAAAGATGATTCTCTGAGATACTCCAACACTTCTCTGTATTTTAATCTACAAAACACCGTACACAAATTTGCAGTGATTCGATCAACTCATGTCTCTGTGTATACTATACACTCAGATCTCAAACACACCAAAAGACACACGGTTACACGCATACCGTATATTCTTACATTCAGACATCTCCGGTCAGACACATAATTACTCCTTGGAGGGAGGAAAATGCTGGAAGAACGTCGCAACACACCTGAGACCCTTCAGGCATTACATTAGTTTTCCTACATGAAATGGCAATAAAATTTACGATATTTGCACTTTAAATGCACTCAACCCAAATCCTTAAATAGAACATTAAATACTATTCGGAATAAATCATATCAAGGCATAATTTATCCTGAGTCCTTGTCCTTCTTTACTTGAATTATATAATTTAGTGTAGCGCTGTTAAATTTTAAATGTTCTATAATTCCTAGAATTCTAAATTTACCGCGCCGTGTACAGCAGCTCAGTAGGGGTTCTCAGTAGGAGTTCTCCCAATAACAGAGCTAGCTCCTCACCAGCTTTATATTCGTCGTCGGAAAATATTATATTTTATTTATGTACAAGGTGAATAATTATTATATTACACGAAAATGAATAATTATGTATAATTTTAAATGCCTTTTTTATGTTTTTTACCTTCCTCTCGGGCTCCCTTCTTTCTGAGAAATTTCACAAGGAATTGGTAAAAATACGCCATACCCTCTCGACTCTCTTACACGAATTCTACCTTAGACATCTAGCTATCCTTACAATAATAATTTATTAAATTTACAGACAATAATAACCCTATACCTGTTGAAATATATGTGCCGCAGACAGAGAGAGAAATGCTTCTAGATTCTTATAAATCTCTTCGTGGAAATGTGGAATATTATATTATTTTGTGAAAATTGCAAAACTTTCTGTGTAATATATTTTGTGTAATGTTTGTACGTACTCAGGAACAACTGAATATATGGCAAGTCTTTGCCCATTGGAGCTTCTCTAGCCCTATGCTGTGTCCACTGACAAACAAATACTTCAGTAATTCCACTAACATACCAAGTCAGCAACTCACAAGTGCATTGTAATGTGCACTGAAGTTGCCTGAAGTTCCTTACTACACAGGCAGAATCAAATGGCACTCAAGGAGATGTCTAGGTCCAGTGAAGTAGCACTGAAGGGCTTGTCATGGTTAAACTGGCATGACTTCGTGAATTCTCCTTGAAACTCGTAGGATGAGCCAGTGAAATGGCACTGCAGGGCTCACAAATATTCCTTGTTTGAATTTCATAGAGCAAGCAAATTCCTTGGAAGATTACTGTGAGCGTATACCGTTCCAGGCACATATTGGTACGGCATCTCATATATTACTTACCAGCTGCACTCAAGAGCAGAACGGGTTGCAACCTCTCCGTCTTGCTTACTGGAACATACCGAAAAACAGGCGGTTTTGCGGCATTAAATCCCCATTTCAAATCATGAAAATGCCATCATTCCCAACCACCTACAGAACACTTCGTGTGAGGCTTGCAATATAAACCGGCTTCAGAGCTGGGATTTATAACCACAAAACGAACTTCTTGTCTCATGAACGCGTTTCACTTCCGGAGTAAAGCCGCTGAGGAATGGAAAATAGGCGGTATTGTGTCACCGTTATACCGTTATAAACCCTGGTAGTGACATCACTCTCAACCGCCCATAAAAATATCCATATATTTAATTCTAGAAGTGAAGTACCCTTCTTGTCTCGAGCAATGGAACACGTTCCCTTTCTAAATGCTCGGAGTTTCTGGTCTCTAGCGGCTATGATCTTTGTCCCCTCGCCTGCCTGGTCAGTTATTCAGAGCTTGGTCCGTGGTTCAGAGCCTGGTCCGTGATCTACACATGAAGTCTGTGAGCAGTGAGTTGTGAGATGTTGTTTTAGTTGGAACGGCGGTGGGGATGAGGTCATTATCATAGCTCAAAGTGGCGAAATGAGGACGTAGAAATGGCTGTTTTGATGTGTGGTTTGTAAACATGAAGTCTGAGTGCAGTGGCCGATTTACCGATGCTTGTATATATTCCACTCGTTATGGTATGATGCTCAACACTATTACACGCCGCGAACATGAATAGGCGGGTAGGATGACGTCATTATCATATCATGATGTAGTGAGTTGATGACGTTGAACCGCCTATTTCTCGTGCATGGTGTTTAGTTAGATCTGTGTGTAGATCAGTATGTAGAATGTTTCACATCATCTCTCTCACAGAGATTTTCTCTCCCTGTGGCCCGGAATCGCGGCGTACCACTGTACTTCGTCTCCGACAGGCTCTGATATAAACGGCTGGTCAATATGACGTCATCACTCCATTTTATACTGGTAACTTGATGTTATAATACAGCCTATATTTTCCATATCTCTGAGATCTAGTTGGGTTCCTCCGTTCCCTTGTATTTCAAGTCCGTGGATGGAGGGATATTAATCCTGGGATTAGTCTCAAGGGAAGGCAGAGGGGAGAGGGTTGTGTGGGATGAAATAGGCGGTCCTATGTCATTAACTTACCAGTTTAAACCGATGAGAATAGCATCGCTAACAACCGCCTATTGGTTAAGTGCAACCAACTCATGGTATGTTGGGATTTGAGAGTAATAATATGTTGCGGAGTCCGATCTGCTGGGTTCCTCAGTTTGTACTCCCTAATGCTAGTGAGGATTAGTCTCATGGGATAAAGAAGAAGAGGAGGGTGTATGTTGGGGAATTGGAATGTTTAGAATGTTGCGGAGTCAGTCTTGAGACCACCTCCTCCTCTTTCTCCTCTTTCTTTGGTGTAGGATCAGGACCTCTCTGTGTAGAAAAGGGAGCGGGCAGATCTTTATGAGAGGGTTAGATCTTAGGGATTAGGAGTGGATGAGGGTTAACTGGTCAAGTAAGGAGAATCGTCAACATCTCAACATAATATAGGAAAAGTGAGGAAGATGATAATTGAGCTCATGAATAATGTTTTCAAATCACCGATGCACTGAAATAAGTGAATCCTTATCACTGCTCTGGTACAATTTGCTTATTTCATTGCTAGTGCTAACCAATCAATTCAAAATATTAGTGAGACAAGGATCTTTGTTATTGACAGGGGCTGCTGGGGAGGCTGAATCGCTTAGTGACTGGACCTCCCACAGTGTCTAGATTCTAAAAGCGGAATCCCTAGACATTACAACACACCTATTTATAGCAGGGTGTAAGAATATTAATAGCCAAACGATGCTTTTAAGATAATTCATTCCCAATAGTTATCCAGTCACACAGCACTTCAGAGCTTTGATCTGTAGAACTTCAGCCAAAGTTATGCCAAGTATTTTAAAATCTACCAGCGCCATGCTGCTGCCATGGTTCGGTATAACTATTTAGGTGCTTCTACCCACCAACCTACCAAATATTTTAATGGTATCTCAGACCGTCTCAGAAGTATTTTGGCCTAAAATATAACCTACGTTATATAAAACGGTTCGTATAATTTTCCAGCATTACATTTTACGAGTTTAACTGAATCGTATCTGGAGGAAGGTCTGAAACTGGAGTAAAACTCGGTGACATCACCAACGGAACATTCTAACTCCTGATAATGACGTCACCACCGGACAGAGTTTATATTGCGATATTCGCCCTCGCCCGCTATAAAGTTAGTAATTGCGTCTGCCTGACGTCCGGGGGTCGTCAGTCCGAGCAGTCGCTTTCCCTCCTCACACGTACGAACTATAAAGGTGACTGGGGGGGGGGGCCAACCCCCTCAATTTTGGTGGATATAGAAAATCGCCAATAGGGGTTTAATTTTGGGGGTTTTGGGGGGTTTTAGGGGTTTTGGGGGGCTTATAGTGCAAAATGGGCATTTTTCTCAAATGGTACCTTTTTGTTCCTGATTTTTGCACCATTTCAAAATGGTACCATTTTTGGTCGTGATTTTTGGCGATTTTATAAATTTCGGTAGAACTTTTATGAAATGGTACCATTTTTGTTTCTGATTTTCAGCATCTCTTTCAAATGGTACCATTTTGTTTCTGATTTTAACATCCTTTCAAAATGGTACCTTTTTGTTCTGATTTTGCACCATTTCAAAATGGTACCATTTTTGGTCGTGATTTTATGATTTTTATAAATGGTACCATTTTTGTTTCCGGTTTTGGTACCATTTTTGTTTATAATTTTTGGAACTTTTATGAAATGGTACCATTTTTGTTTCTGATTTTCAGCATCTCTTTCAAATGGTACCGTTTGTTTCGATTTTACATCCTTTCAAAATGGTACCATTTTGTTCTCATTTTGCACCATTTCAAAATGGTACCATTTTTGTTCGTGATTCTTGGCGATTTTTAGGTATTTATTTTGTTTCCGGTTTTGGTACCATTTTGTTTATAATTTTTGAACTTTTTATGAAATGGTACCATTTTTGTTTCTGATTTTCAGCATCTTTTTCAAATGGTACCGTTTTGTTTCTGATTTTATCAAAATGGTACCATTTTTGTTCCTCATTTTGCACCATTTCAAAATGTACCATTTTTGGCCTTCGAACTTTTATGAAATGGTACCATTTTTGTTTCTGATTTTCAGCATATTTTTCAAATGGTACCATTTTGTTTCTGATTTTTAACATCCTTTCAAAATGGTACCGTTTTTGTTTCTGATTTTTGCACCATTTCAAAATGGTACCATTTTGGTGGTGACGGATTTTCAGTTTGGTACCATTTTTGTTTATAATTTTTGGAACTTTTATGAAATGGTACCATTTTTGTTTCTGATTTTCAGCATTTTCAAATGGTACCATTTTGTTTCTGATTTTAACATCCTTCAAAATGGTACCGTTTTGTTTCAGGTATTCAGCCCTTTTTAAATGGTACCAATTTTGTTTTGATTTTGGCATCATTTTCAATTGGTACCTTTTCGTTTCGATTTTCAGAAGTACCTTCTAAATTGGTACCAATTTTTTGTCCGATTTTTTGCGCCTTTCGAAATGGTACATTTTATTCGTGTTTTTGGCAACTTTTTCAAATGGTACTTTTGTTTCTTCATTTTGGTGCTTTTGAATCATACTAGAATAATTTCTGCTGTCGATAGGGGTTTAATTTTGGGGGTTTAATTTTGCTGTCGATAGGGGGTTTAATTTTGGGGTTAAATTTAACCCCTGGTGGATATAACAAATTTCCAATAGGGGGCTTAATTTTGGGGGGTTTTGGGGGGTTGGCCCCCCCCCTGACTGATAGTGACGTCATTTTCATGCCTCACAATGGAGTGTTGATGATTTAAAGCTGTCTATTTCTCGCGAGTGGCATATAATAGAGGTTTAATTCGTAATCGGTCTGGCGATATAAAATAAACCGTATTAGAACGTGGTTATGGCGGGGTGCGAGGCCGGGAGTCCTCCCCTCTTCTATCTTTATTTTCATATGCCTCAGCTAACTACTGACCCACGTGACTGTGTCTCGGCGATATGATTGGTTGATTGCGCCCACGTGATGGCGTTGGAATGCTCTGATTGGTTGAGAGCGCTGTCACGTGATCCCCGCTTATTAGTCAGTACAAAGCGCCCTGAGTTGGCTCTCAGCCAGGTATAGCAGCAGGACAGCAATGGCTGAATGGCTCTGTCCATATCATCGCGGTGAGAGAGACGGAGCTCCTCTGCGATCTCTCATTGGCTGAAATAAGTCACGTGATACATCATCTCGGCGGTGATTGGACGATCAGCTAGCACTCGTTCTCTAGCTCTCTTTCTCCCTCCGATGGACATCGACGAGATATAATTATAAGATTGTCACCGAGCGCTAGCGAAATGAGGTGAATTGCCTTGCTCCTCTCCCTGCCAATCAACCAATCATCACGCGGGATGAGACGCCTCGACCAATCACAGCCGGGGTGACATGTCACGTGACCTGTGTGTTACCTCTCTAGCTATAAATGTATCACGCCGCCTCTATAATGCAGTAACACACGAAGAAAAGGGGTGCTGGGGAGGAATTTAAAGTTGTGGGTGTCAAGCACAGAGCTCGAGTGTCTGTGAGTGTAAATTGTATTATACATTTATACTTGTACTTTTATAATTCAATGTGAGCTGCTGTGTGAGACAAAGAGAATTAAGCGACGATATTTTGTGTTATTTTTTATAAACTTTTAAGTGCGTCAGGTAATAAATTCTATACTCTGGCTTTCCTTTATATGAGTTCACGTTGCCTGAAAATCTAAAGAACATCGCGAGCGAAAGACCTAACATAATAGAAATGAGTTATTTTCATAATTATATTTCGCTCGAAATATGGAGAATATAGATCAGAAAAACAGCCGCTTTTCGTCGGAATCGCAAATTCATAACGAGCAATTATTTATCATACCAATGTGAGCATAGTGTCTTTGTAGGAACCCAATTCTCAGGAAAATTTAGAGTAATCTATCGGAGTAAGTGTGTACGTATAACGGCTAATTTATTCGAATATACAGCACATTTTAAATTCTCTCATTTTAATAATAATGAAAATAATAATCGGTGGGTCAGGTGTTGAACAGTATTCAAGAGAGCTGGAGTCTAGGCATTAGGCAATCATGAAAAATGAGCACTTTTCATAATGAGCGTATGGTAGAAGGAAAAATATATGATATCGTTTACACTGTCAGAACGTTATCATTCTTGGGCGTTGATTTATCATTATTACAATGACTATCATCAATTTAATACTATATATGTAATCATGACTATGATCTTAGTTTAAATGGTCATAGTCGTGGCACTAACGATCATTAGGTCTTTGACTATACCATTATTTAAATATAGAATGCTGTGTAGACGCATGATCTCTCAACGGAACGATTGACAACTGGTACACAATACACATAGTACGGTATATAGCTTATTGGTCTTTATTTAGCCGGCCTTTTTAACCGGCCCTTTGGACAAAAAATCTCATATTATTTTTTCTTTCTTAGTAACTATCAAGGGTCGGTTATAAATAAATTGGGCTAGTAGTAAGATAATATATATGCCTTATATATGGACCTTATATTAAAGGAATCAATTCTACTCTGATCTAATTGTACTCTGATATAAACTTGGCTATATTAATCATACCTGTCACACTTGACAGGTGTGCACTGTGCATGGAACTTATCTGTTTGAATTTCTTGTTCATTCTGAATCTCTTGCACTGTCGTGTTGCAAAAATTCAATAAAATGCTGACCGAATATGGTAAGAAACTGACCAGTGACCCTTAATAAAAAGTATTGGACAGTAACTTCCTTGACGCTACATGTACTTTAGAGGCGTAAGACGAACACGCAGACAATATAGAGCCCTGCGAGAGCAGGGCTCTATATAATATTTAAATGTCGACAGCGAAGCTGGAGACATTTAAATAATTTAGAGTGCGAGGCGAAGCGAAGCTGAGCCGAGTGCTCTAAATCATATTTCTGCGGTGAGTTTGAGCCTCTAAAGTACTATAGTAGTCGAACGGTGTACAAAAGACACACCCTGTACACAACAAGCACACATTACCTTATACTAGCAAAACCCGCGACCTCCGGTCGGGTGCTCGATTGGGTTGCGAGTGATGTCAGACCGGACAGACTGGGTCCTGCTAGAAAGCAGTACCTGACATTCATAACATACTGTGAATTTGCTGATGAGACAGTGCTTTACAATCCATATAGTCTAGTTAACCAGTGTCAAGGATCTTATTTCACGTCTTCTGATACATTACGGAGTGGTGTCAGACCGGACAGACGCCAGACAAACATAATTACATAGATAAATATATATATGATGAAGAATTATATATAGTAAGATGGTAATAATAAAAATGCTTGTTTACACAAAACAAAAAAGCGCATAACTCAGCCGTTTTTTGAGCAATTTTGATCAAATTTTCAGGATATTACGGGCAATGTGTGACCAATATCATCCTGGAGCAGCTAACATTTTTGACCTCCAGAAATTGAGATATGACAAATAAACTGGTGTTTTGTTTTAAAGTTACCGCTTAATAAGTGGCTTTTCGGTCATAACTCCGCTTCTGGGGCTCAAAAATGAATCTAAACTTCACTGAGATGTTGCTTATATCTAGCTCTAAAGATCCTGAAAGTTTCATCAAGTTTGCTCAAAAAACCTCGGAGATAGGCACATTTTTGCAACGCAAATACAAAAGGTCGCATAGATTTACATTTAAAGTTGGGGAAAATAATCCCACAGCCGGTGTGAGGTAGGGTTAATATAAAAGATAGTAGTTTGAGGAAGAAATGGCAATTTTTACTGCAGTCATTTTGAGATTCGTGAGTTTAAATAGAGTTGTCGTTGATGATGGTGAAACGATCATCTTTTCCTCCCAGTAGGTTGAAAATACTGAAACAACAGGAAAAAGGGGAAAATGGACGACGTAGAATGATATCGGGAAGATAAACCCCACCCGTTTCAAATTTTTTCCCCAAAAATGGGTTTCTTAAACCCAAAACATTTTCCGAAATGAGAAAATGGGGGCGCGTTTCACGGCGAAACGCTGGTTTTTCTCTTTTTTTCCCACCCCCATTGCCTTTTCGTGTGGGGTTTGTCTTTTTTTTGCGCAGTTTTGTGTTTTTGATTGAAAAGTTTTTCCCCTAGCCCAATTTTTTCCATCAGGGAAATTTTTTAAAAAATCTTTTTCAGGAAAAGAACAGGGAAAAGGTCCCCCATCGTAAAGCAATTGGACAGATCTTTTTAACTATTCCTGAATTTGAGGAAGGATTCCCCGAAATCAGATTTTGTTTTATTGTCACACTGACCAGATTCCCCAAGAGAGGGATTTTTTGACACCTGTTTTGTTTTAAAAATTTTTCTTTGGGCCCCTGTTTAAATGAAAAACCCCCCGGTTTTTTTCATGACCAATCCAGATGAGGGGGAAAATAAATTAAAGCGACAAAAGTTTAAAAAAAATTTCATTTTCAGGGAAACGGTAAAAGCCCCCCTTTTCCGCCCAGCAAGGGAAAATAACGAAACCAAAGGAAAGTTTCCCGGAAGCTTTTTAAAAAATTTTTTCAAAAATTTTAGTTTTGGGATATTTTTTATTTTCCGTTTTTATGAGGGACTAAAAGAAACGGAGAGGGGCGTAATGGCTGCCGCCGTAGGTGTAAAACCATTTTGGGTGTCAACTATTTTGGTGTCAATTTTTGGTGTTTTTTTGGTTCAAACGAAAAAATTTTATGGGCAAACCCCGGCCATTCGAGATTTTGGGGGACGCCCACCCGGCTCCCCACATTTATCGATGGGAAACCTGGGACCCCAAATGGTTGCCCTAAAATATTACTGGGGCTGACACTGGCGGTAAACCCCTTGGGGACACCTGGTTGTTAAAAAATGGGATACACCAAATGGTGATGACACTGGGGTCGATTGATGACACCAAAATGGTCTATGACACGCAAAAATGGTTGACAGCCATAATACATCAACATTTCAGAGTATCATATGACCCGTCAGGCAGTATCCAAATATATAAGAGAGATCACAGCTGGATGTCATCAACCATTTTGGGTGTCAACCATTTTGGGTGTCAACCATTTTGGGTGTCAACCATTTTGGGTGTCAACCATTTTGGGTGTCAACCATTTTGGGTGTCAACCATTTTGGGTGTCAACCATTTTGGGTGTCAACCATTTTGGGTATCAACCATTTTGGTTGTCAACCATCGATAAATGTAGGAGAAATGACGGGTAAGTAACGTCATACCATTTCAACATTTCTCTCGAATGGCCGGCAGTTTTGCTGCCTATAAATTAATTTATCGATGGTTGACACCCAAAATGGTTGACACCGTAAACGGTTGGCAGCCATAATACAGTTACATCTCACAGTTTCTTATTATGAGTCCCGTCAATAACTAACAGGTAGTATCAGAAAATATTAGTGAAATCGTCGGCTGGATAGCATTTAGTAACTCATCTTTCAGAGCTGAATCTTACAGTGATTTGACAAGTATTGATGATAATCTGGGATCTTATTCAGCCAAGGTTAAAACATTTCCTTGTGTTTCGTTCATGTTGTCAGCACTTGCTGAAACGAGCGGAGCTATACATATGAGGAAGCAATGCTTTTGCTCGTTTTAGCCAGTGCTGACTAAACACAAGGAAATGTTTTAAACTTGTAAATAAGTTTCTAGTTATTCACAACTTGTCTAAATCGCTCAATTTAGCACTTCCTCCTCATCTAGGATGATGTGTGTAAAACTATTGATCGGATCTCCTAGAAATATTTCTTTGAGTGATCGGTGTACCACGGGTCACGTACAACAAAACAGCTATTATATGACAAAAGCTTGGTGTACCCAAAAGTATGGTCTTTGAAAGCTTGTATTTTAAAAGTCAAGCATCAATAAATCTCTATAGGCAGCAATACCCGGTCATTTGACCCAGTGCTGACAATATTAAAGCATAAAATCATTGATTTTCAGCGTAATTCACCTTCTATCGGAATACAAGTTCGAAATATTCTGAACGTACCCGTTACTAAGATCCCAGTTATCCTCGTTCACCCAGATCACTGCTTATTCTGATGGGAGACCATAGGCTGTGTTCCTACCTGGTCTCCCTTTCTGATTCTGTTACTATCTGAAAATTGATTATGTTAGAAATATTTCTTTTATGCTAACATGAGTCATGATGCCAAATGAAAACTATGAAACAAAGTCTTCAGGAGGAATTAGCAGCAACTGTATTCTAATCTAAAAACTTACAAAAACACAGTATCTAGTACCTACAAACAAAGTTGTAACCAATTGTACACACTTACACACAGAAATGAAACAAGTGAGGTAGTGAGTAATGAAGGATGGGATGAGATGGTTTCCATGCGTTTCAGCTGTTTGATGCGCGCGTCGCTCAAAGTCACGTGATTACTTACTACCACGTTTCGGGGAACTGGTCATTTTTTACACATACGTGTGGTTTATTTTATAGAAATCCACATTTTCAAGGTAGAGATTTGAAACTTTGGGAATCATGTTAGATAAATTTCAGAGCGCCCGTTGATCTTACTTTTTCGATATCATGTTCCTGAGCTTCACAGTCGTCCATGGAACACGCCAATTGAAAATACTCGTTTCCTGTTGCGAGCTGTTTCAGTACATTACTTCTGGGACCTACTGGGAGTATTAAGATGATCGTTTCACCATCAGAATCCTTCAACTGTGCTCTATTGATATCGGTCACGGCCCAATTACACGAATCTCAAAATTGAGCAGTGAAATTGGGCCGTTTTGTCGCCAAATTGGCGTTCTTCCGTAAACTGCGCACATGCTACTAGCACGATTGACTACCTCACGCGTATGGGGTGATAACAGACACATGATATAAAACGCGTGTAGAACACGACTCTACGCATATAGTACTACCCTCTATATCGGTCAAAACTTGTCGTGAGACTACTATATACAGTTAATAATACCCATTGAGAGTCACCTTATTATCTAAACATTGCACTGAATGTTTGACGACAACATAGCAATTTGACGACTTTAGCTCAAGATAATATTGTTACACCCATTCGCCTAGCATTTCTGGTAAGCCTTTCCTTTTAAATATTAAACTATTGTACGTGGTAACATAGAAAACTTTTAACCTTCACTCAATATTGTCCAAAGTTTCTGTACTCAGACTTTATGTCTTTATAGATTGTCCAGAGTCGTTATCACCGGTTAAACCGTTTGGGCTATTGGAGCAAAAGTTTCATATTGTAATCTTGTATGTTACACCTGTAGTCTGTACTCTTGTACTCTTGTATGTTAACTTTTACAGTCCTGTATGTTACACGTTTACACACATTTTACACGTGTTAAACTCTTGGTACTTTAGTCCGTGTAACCCTGTACTCATTACGATAGTACCTATGAGACCCGGGCGATACAGCATTGGTAGCCCTGCTCCTCAACCAATGAGCGAGCTCTATCCAAGTCACATGACTTCAGCAACCAATGAGGAGCCCATACACGTCACGTGACTTATGAGCTCGGCGACTGAGGGGTGGTAGTATTTATAGAAAACTTTAGAGTAACAGGCACACACGCCGATTATTCGATATACCCCGACCTTTGTAACTTCATGCAAGACTGGGCTGGAATGGGTTGGTATAGGTCGTGCGACGACTGCGGAATTCCTCAAAGGGAGGGAAATAATTTGATGGTGAAGTCATTAAGGCTCTTTGAAATGTCGAAGAAATGACGATTTACCAGCTAATGTACTAATATCCATCCACGACCTTCAGTTGTCATGTTTTAGGAAGATTCTTTGATCGGGAGAATTCCGATGGCATCATGATACTATCTAGGATAATCGATGCAGGTTCTGACGAAAATACCAGGCAAAGCTTCCGGTCAATTCTCCTTCCTGTGCCAACTGTTCATAATATGGAAGATCTGTTTCCTGAGAAGTCTTTGCTTCTTCTGCAGCTATGAAAAACATATCTCAGATCGATTTCTGTCGTAAGCTGCGCTTTTCTGCCGAAATGCATGTAAATGCAGAAGTCATAGAGACATTCTTTCAATGATCCAAATTGGTTTTCGACTTCATTCCTCATTCCTTCAATAAGAAAACTTATCACACATATACTCAAACTCGACAAGAACTATTGCTAAGTTTGTACTCCTTTATCTACAGACCACGCTACAGAATATCATTTATCAAATATTATGGAGATCCTTGTACGATGTTTTTGACATGGCAGTACAAGTGTTGACCATCAGGGCCACTAAACACCTTGTTATGGTTTCACTTAGAGTTATTGTATGGTTTACACGCTCCATTATATACAGATTAACAGTTGTCAAAAATAGAACGGTTGTCCCAATTTTACAGTTGGTCACACGAAACACAAAATTTCGTAGAAAATTTTGCGCGCGCAAAAGGTAAAAGTCTTGTATTGACAACAATTAGAGACGACGCGCGCTGCTGCGCGCTCTTGCGCGCGTGATTTCTGACGAGCCGCGCGCACGAGTCCGGAAATGAGATCACTATCAATCGACACGATGTCGAATCTCAAAGCAACCGACAACAAAAGAGATGAAATCACAAAAGTGCAAGCATCCGTTTTCAGTCCTATGTGGTCAGAAGTCGGCAAGAGAAGCGGCATCCTTTGTTCTGTCTGTCCTGTGGTTTGAAGAATGTGTATTGATGTTCTTAGGTCCGTCCTGTATCATGGAAAACACCGACAACATTTTGTTCGTTAAACCTATTATTTTTCTTTCAGATCATCGCAATCGACCCCTTCCACTCGATCTGGCAGCGAGAACGCAAAGAATCGCTCTCAGGTGCGAACAGATCCTTCACCTGTAAACTCGACCCTCCTCCCTTCTACAAATTCCAATGGTCCGTCCAGCAGCAGCAACAACAACAACAGCAGCAGCAACAACAACAACCACACCCTCACATCAAACGCGAACCCCAAACCCGCGACCCCACCCACCCCGCGATCCCGCGTGAGCCGCTGTCACGTGACCTCGTAGCCCGGCACCCGCGGACTGCCGCCCCCGAGGTTATAGATCTCACGCAAGACTCTCCGCCCGCCGCCACCGTGGCGCCAGCCCCGGTGCCCATCAAACCGCAGGAACGGAAACGGACATCGGCGGCGTACCGCCACCTCAGCAGTATCGTGGAGTTGATAAAGCGGGACCGGGGCCGCAGGCGGCCACCACACATCCTCAAAATGAAACAAGTCCAGCAGAAACGCCTCCACGAGCTCCAAGTTCTGGAGTCGCTGGGTCGTACGAACAGCTTCAACGCTCTTAACACGGAACTAGCGCACCTGAACGTTAACAACAGCCTGACCACCCAGACCTGTCTCAGCCAGTTACAACACCAGCTTCCCAACCAGTACCAGTTCCTATACAACCCAGGGGAGGAGTTAAACCTACCATCCAGTCTCATACTCCTGCCTGACCGCAGGATGTCCTTCCCCATGTTCAACTTCGATCATCTGGCAGCAGGGATAGGCCTGCCTTCCCCCAGTCTGCCCATGGTGGTGCCTGTAGTGCCGCGCAATGATCATTGGGTGTGAGGGAACGTTACGCGAACGAAAGAAGGGCGTTGAGATGACGTCATCGTCACTGAAAGTTAAAGTGACTTGATGACGTTGGACCGCCTTGGTTTCGTTCGTGGGGATTAGGTATATATAGACACAGACACATTCACATCTGTATTGAACAAATGTACAATCGACTGTATTTCTATAGTGTTTAAATGATATGTATGAGTAAATAATATATTGTTGATTGGAAAAGGGGATATGTGTATGTGTGTGATAGATTGTGACATTTGAAGAATCAGGGGCGGTCACACCACACTGCGTGTAACAAACGAGTTGGAGCAAGGTGTTATATAGAGAGGACATCTTGTTACAGATAATAATCCAGCAAACATTTGACACACGATGTCATCGTCAGATGTCAGGAAACTGTTGTGAGAAAAACTTGCAGGGCAACTCAGAGAGACAATTGTATGCTCAGGGTTTGCGACTGGAACTATTATATAATTTTAGTCAATTTATATAGTCAACCTTGATGTTTAGTCAACTTTCGTCAGAGAATGAGAAGCAACGAACTACCTTCTTTATTCCGCGCAATTCATCAGTAGCTGTGTTATTGTAGTGTTATATCGCCCGGGATTGTATCTTTGTTTTTCGATTTACGCCGGCGTTCCCAGAAAATTTCGTTTGATGCCATTTTTGGAAGAGAGTCGTTACTCCAAAAATTAGAATAATTCGGGTTCTGCCAAGAGTTTTGATCGAGGAAATGAAGTATATAGTTTCAGAACGTTGTTAGCTGTTGTATTGTTCGAAAAGTGGGCGGTTTTGCGTCAGGAATTGTGCACTTTGAAGCATGATGATGACGTCATTTCAACCGCCCATTATTCGTGAAGGGGGTATAACACTAGTGCTAGGTGTCTTGTTAAGTGGCAGTTGATTATTTTTATCGCATAAGTTGCGCTGCAAAGGGGAACAGGCTTTTAAACGTTAAATCTAATCAACGCAGACCTACTTAGTAGTAAGCACGCCATAATCTTTTAACCGATTTTCTATTTACTAAAATTCTTAATTTCATTGTAATGATCAAATGTTCATGCTTGCTTTTTTGCGCAGAATAAATGTATTCTCGCGTTTTTGGTGAGCAAAGTCCAATGAAAACCACCATATAACCATCGTAATAAGTTAGATGATTATAACAAGTAATACCTTCCCTCTTTGAAAGATGTGCATTGTGCAACCGTAAACAACTCTCAGAGTTATTATTACCTTATTATCTTGCGGTGATGATTGTTCTAGAAGCTTGTTCCCTTTTCCACGTTTTATCAGATATAATTAAACTTCAAAAATACAAAATATACTAAAATTCAAAAGCGAAGAAGATGATGACTGAGATGCCAGGTTTTTATAAAATCCATGTAATAACGTTATCTTACTCGTATTACATATTATAATTACATATGATTATTTTAGAAATTAGATTAAAATGCATCACTAATTATATAATTTTAAGGTGGTGTATTTTCCTTGTTGTTATTTAGCTTCTAGATTTGATAAGGTGCCAAACAGAACATTGTGTAATTTTTTGATAGAAATCGTCGTAAGAATGTCTCAAATATTATCATAGATATTTGAAAAAAAATGTTGAAAAAATACTGTATTAATGGACGTATATACTAACGTGAAAAATGTATTCCAAGTGATCATGGGCCTGAAAGCTGTATTTATTAATCAATTTAATTTAATTCAAGGTGAATCTAGTTTTTGTTCAATGTACAAATGTATTAGACTTAGAATTTTTGCTTCTGCCGTTTTTCGATTCAATACTACAGTGTTTGAGGAGGTACACCTGTTATGAATCGGAAAGGGCCATGTTATGAAATTTAAATTAAATTAGGGTATAATGAAATTTTCATAATATAATATGTTAATATCACCTGCATCCTCATTAACAATTAATTAATTAATTAATTAGCATACAATTAATAATTTGATCTGTACAGTGTAGACCTCAGAATGTTTTGAATTAATAATTTTACTCCATGAGCTAGGGACCAATTAGCCTTTCATTTAATTATATTATTATAAATGTTACAATATAATATTCTTAGTTTAAGCATCGGGTAGAAACAGTTTATTTACGCATAACAAGAATTTATTCTTATAATGAGAAGCAAAGGTAGTAATTGAAGCTAAATGTTGCTTAACCAATGACTAAATATGCAAAGGGGCATGAAATTTAAACAATTTCGGTACGTTTTTCATGCCTCTGTACGTACATGAGCTCCAACATGATACATTTCATGATTATTTGATCCTTTGCTTCTTGTTCAAGACTACAACCGCAGTTTTCCAGTGTACCTTGCGCACAGTGTTATGCTAATTACAATATAATTACTATGATACGTGTTAGTGTCTCGGTATGTTAGTCAATACGTGCGATATTATCAGCCCAGGTGTGTCGAAATGCTCTTCTTTAGTTTCAGATGCATTAATTGAGCTACCTGCAGACTTCTGTGGTAAAGTTTGTGGGTTGTCATTGCTGTATTAGCATTTAGCATTGATTTTTCAAAAAAATATGCTCATGAGATTTTGAATTGCACAGCTTGGCTCAAGTCACATCCTGTAATAGCTGGTAAAATTACGTGCCACGTAACCTGCCTGTGTGAATGTCAAATTGTTTGTATTTTTTGATAAAACAGTTCTATTAGCTTATCCGCCCTTATTTAACCGGTCTATTTCACCACCCTAAGACCAAAATAGCATTATTTTTGAGCCATTTCAAATGCCCTCAGAACCAAAATGTAGCCCATTATAGATTTTCTTAATCACCTGATTTACCCGGCCTTTTATTCAACCGGCCCACTTTGATTGGTCTTTTATTAAACCAAAATAAGGGCGATTATGTATATTAGTAATGAACGGGATATAATTACATTATGATATACATTCGTGTGAAAAAGTGGTTTGAAAAGTTTCAAAATAGCGATACTAAAACAACAAGATGGCATGAAAAAGATTGATTGGATTCATAAAAAACTGGCATGTTTTTCAATTTGATTTTGATAGGTATTGCTATTTTGATCTCATTTACCAACCATGCAAGTATTAAAGATATTAATTAGTTATATTCAAAATTTTTGAAATACAAACAATTACATTTGGAAAGTGCAACAGTGGATAAGGTGGGTCGGTAATCAGGGGGCTGGCAAGCCCCCCGCGGCGGTTTGCGAGCCCGAGGGCCCGAAGGGCCCGAGGGCGAGCATTGAATGGCGGTCCAAACAGTGCGAGGGCCGAAGGCCCGAGCCGCGAGCCCGAGGACCCGAAGGGTCCGAGGGCGAGCATTGGACGGCGGACCTAACAGTGCGAGGGCCGAAGGCCCGAGCGTGAGCCTGAGGACCCGAAGGGTCCGAGGGTGAGCATTGGACGACTATTCTAACAGTACACGAGCCTCCGAGCATCGGGAGTGAGTTTTCTTAACTTTGCTTGCCAGCCCCCAACTATATGTTTTCATGGATTCACCATATTTCACGTTGAAAATTGAGCAAGTTCCCGTTGCCGAAATCGCACTAAAATTTGAACATCACATGTTTAGGGGTCAAAGGTGCAACTGTCAAAATTTCAGGTCAATCGGATGAAAAATGACCGAGTTATTACAACTTGAATATTGCCAAAATCGAGGGTGTTCTTGTTAAATTGGGTTACGACCATATATATACATACATATCAGGGCGCTGGCAAGCGCCCGCAGCCACGGAAAAGTCCCTCCCTCCGAGGGCATTTGCCCGAAGGGCAGATGCCCTCGGCCCGAAGGGCCGAGGGCAGCCGAACAGGCCAGCAGTCCCGGCCCGAAGGGCCGGGACTGCTGGCCAGACACTCAAAACAAGCCAGCAGTACCAGCATGAAGTGCTAGAAGTGGTAGCGGAACCTTTTTTCAAGTATTGAAAAATACGTTTGCCAGCGCCTATTATATAAAAATACAGTAAATCGCCAAAATCGCGATTTTCGAGTCGCGTTTTTAAGATGTTAATTTAATCTGTTGGTCATGAAAATTTGTACAGGCGTAGTTCATAACATGAATAACAAACCCTGAAAATTTCATGAAAATCGACAGCGTCGTTTTCTCACAATAAATTACCAAAAAAAGGCTATTTTATCAAAAATTAGAACATGGACTACGACCCGACCCGACTCGATGATAGAAATTGAGTTTGAGTGTTCTCGAGAACCATAAAAGATAGAACCATAATCTAAACGGCATATGAAACTTACTAATGGTGTGCGTGCATTAGGTCATATAGAATTTTAAAATGACAAGTCCTTAATTGGTTAATTGGCCAATTAAAGTGATTATCGCGTATAACTCCAAAAGTAAAAATGTTAGCGTCTCAATTCTAACGGCATCATTAACTTAAGCCAAAACTACGATTTATTCGTTTGATTTAAGTTCGGGTTGCCAACCGCTTAATTGGTTAATTGGCCAATTAAAGTGATTATCGCGTATAACTCCAGAAGTAAAAATGATAGCGACTTAATTCTTACGGCATCATTAACTAGAGGCAAAATTACGATTTGTACGTTTCATTTAAGTACCGGTTGCCAACCGCTTAATTGGTTAATTGACCAATTAAAGAAATTATCGCCTATAACTCAAAAAGTAAGAATGATAGCGACTTAATTCTAACGGCATCAGTAACTAAAGCCAAAACTACGAGATGCACTTTTAATTAAGGTACCAGTTGCCCGCCGCTTAATTAGTTAATTGGCCAATTAAAGTAATTATCGCCTATAACTCAAAAAGTAAGAATGATAGCGACTTAATTCTAACGGCATCAGTAACTAAAGCGAAAACTACGAGATGCGCGTTTAATTCAATTACCGGTTGCCAACCGCTTAAAGGGGTAGTATACTATAGAATCGACTTCTCATAAGATTCAAATATTTATGATTTTATCACTTCTCACCTTGCATGTTGTACAACAGTGAAATCCCCATGCCTCTATCTTAATTAGATCGCGAGTTATTGCGGTTTAAAGATTTTAGTACAATGACGTCACTCTCGCATCAACGTGTTGCTGCGCCATGCTACAATACGTGTGAACAATGGTATTGTCATGTGTAATAGGTGTAATCCAGGTAAATTGTTGAATTTTTTCCCTCCCCAACGCCTTTTTGTGAATACAAAAAGGCATTGAAGAGGGTTGGCAGAGATCGTGGTTTGGGAAGGTGATAAATAGGATATGTGTATAGCAGGTCCAGGTTTGCAATACAACTACTGTAATTTCTGAAAAGTGCCCGGAAAATGGTTGTGGTGTAAAAACGTCATAAAAGTGGTGTAAAAACGTCATAAAAGTGGCGTAAAAACGTCATAAAAGTGGCGTAAAACGTCATACAGACGAGTCTCCTAGCAACTCATACATTTGCGCGCGCACAACGCGCGCAATGGAACGCTTGCGGAGATCATGTATTGTTGATGTATGTTCGTGCGCGGCGCAGAATGAGTCAAAATAGATCAAAGTGCGCCGCAGTATGCAACTAGTAACGATTACAGTCGAATGAATAAGGTAGAGCGTCCATTGTCCAAGAGCTGTTTAGTGCTTATTGAGAAGGCAAACATGAAAGTTTTTGTATAATTGAAATAATTGTTTCCATCTTCAATCAAGTCGAAATCCGAAGGTTCTGCGCTTTCGCCGCGCACTCGAGCTCCGTGCAGCGTGCGCAGAGCGTCTGAAAAGTTTGACAGGGTTTGTCAAATAACTGTTTGACTGATGTTAATGTGTTATGCGTCAACCCATGTTAATATTTCACGTTATAGATGATAGCGCCATATTGAAATTTTATGTGATATAGATACGAAAATAATATGTGGATCTCTTACACCAGCCATTTGCAATTAATGCAACAGTATAACTACGCGCCGTTAGATAAGCTTAGATTATACTCTTACTAGAAGTAGGACAGCATGTACGTGTTGTATCATGATACTAAGTAAACCGAGTAAACATCAACTTCAAGCACCACGGGGGAGGGAAATTAAGCGCCTGAATACAAGAACAATGGACAAACAAGAGTTGTGCCGGCAGGCGCAATTCTTGTTATCATTTCGATCGAAAGATGCTTATCCGTAAAATTTGTAATAAATTTCAACTTGACATCTTAGCTTTGAATCCTTATTAACGTGATGATATCGTGAATCGTGATTGATTATAAGATAATCCTGTCAAATTGAGGTGCTCTCGCTATAATATAACAGGACTGTCAGTATATGGAGATTGGAAACCTTCTTTCCTCCTGAGGATAAGTCAAATCTAGAGTGGATGTGTTGCAGATTTTATGGCATAGACTGATAAGAATGGGACTTTCTTCCGACTGTGGGAGTATTCAGTATGGGGTGAAATATTGACTGGATAGTGGTGCACTTGTATCATTGAGTTGATTGGCCGGTGTTGATTGAGTGTAGCATGAGCGTAGTTTTTATTCTTTGATGGCAAGAGGAGTGATAGATGATGCATATTTCTATTCTTGTGTGACATGATTATTACTTTATTACTCCTGATCACCAAATCTGCATGGAATCAAGAACGCCTTAATTCTAACCCAGGCCCTAACCATAAAAACCAAGACTCTAGCGTTTGCCTGAAAGTGAAATATTACGAAGTGAAGTGACGTGATGTGAAATTTCCTGAGCACTTGCACAACTAGTAGGCAGAGCATATCAATAGAGTAGGGCATGAAGAGTGGGAAAATCAAAAATGGTGTGGTGATGGGAAAGTATGACTTGTTATGGGTAGATGGGCGATTGCAGATGGAGTGATGTATAATGAAGCACCGATAGTGAAACTTAAAATTTCTGGTCGAATGTTACATAGAGATTGGTCCTAGCTCCTTGTTAAATATCGATTGTCGTATGTGATAGGGACCAGTATAGTGAGAAGCATCATCTCAGATGTAGCATATTGAAATATCATGTCGAGGAATTTCAAATGTGAATATCAAGCTTCCTTCTGTAGTACACCAAGTACCAACGTTATATTGATTGTTGGATATTCTGAATATTCAAGGTGGATACTGTTATTTTTTCAGGAAACAGTTTGATATGTACTAAACTATTTAGGTTGGATGTTGTAGTGACACATTGGTGGTCACGTTATCAATTTTATTCTTAATACATACTGATCATCTGTGTATTTTTATTTACATATCTAATATGATCAACATGAGGAAACATACATAATTATTCATTTTCATAAAAAATGTTTGGAGTACATCTGTCCTGTGAAATATGACTAGACCCACTTTCCAGCAACAAATATTACGCTACAACATTGCAATATTCGAATGGCATCAATAATAAACCAAGGATTTATTGTGTCGTATTCAAATTGCACCTTACAACAACTTGATTGTCCAATTAATGCCCAATCAATAGCATCAATGATGTGGTACAATAATAATTCATAATTTTAATCTCATGCACAAAAAATGGAACAAAAAAGGATGCAGTAGTGGAGGTATTGTGGAATATGCAGTACTTAACATAGCGTTCATAGCGCAAGTTTGTGGCCTGATGCGAGAGTGACGTCATCGCTCCATAACATAAAGGTGCGATATCTCGCGATTGGAGGTACATAGAAACATAGGGATTTCACACAAGTTATCATCACAGTATTAGTTAGTAAATTGGACAATAAGAAATGGCACTTTTCCTGGAGTATACTACCCCTTTAATTAAGTAATTGGCCAATTAAAGTAATTATCGCCTATAACTCAAAAAGTAAGAATAAAAGCCACTTAATTCCAACGGCATCAGTAACTAAAGCCAAAATTACGAGATGTGCGTTTAATTCAATTACCAGTTGCCCACTGCTTAATTACTTAATTGGCCAATTTAGGTAATTATCGCCTATAACTCAAAAAGTAAGAATGATAGCGGCTTAATTCCAACGGCATCATTAACTTGAACTGATTGCGTAAGTTTTATGCCAAAAAAGAGTGATATGGATAGCCAAAAACAATTGAAAATTGTTTGGGTTTCGCAGCCACTCCAGTACCAAAAATTATACGATTAAAACTATTGATATGACTTTTAATCGCAGCCCGTCCGTGGCGGTGTGCTTTGGTTGCTAAGAAATGAGCAGAACTTAACATTCAACATCTCACTGCCGTTTGAATCATACCTCTTTTAATAAGTTAATGAAGCGTGAGTTAACACGTAAAGCAAATGCCTATAATTTTTAGCATTCTATTAAGTGTGATTTCACGTGAAAGGGCTTGAAAGCATGCTAAAATTAATCGTACGTTAATCCCTATTTGATGATTCAAATCGCCAATTTACAGCGACTTTGAGGGTCATAAAAATTTAAAACATGAGTCCACTACTTTGATAATGCATTACTTAAAGCCGGTAGGAAACACGCCGTCACACTTATTATGGTTGGCAGGTTGGAGTGACAGCATCACGATTGTGAAGATGTTCGACAAAATGAAGTGGAAAGTTTTCACGAGTTTACAATTCAATAAGATCACATCATATGCGTGACCAAGATATTTTTTCGTAACCAAAGCACACCGCCACGGACGGGCTGCGATTAAAAGTCATATCAATAGTTTTAATCGTATAATTTTTGGTACTGGAGTGGCTGCGAAACCCAAACAATTTTCAATTGTTTTTGGCTATCCTAGAGGTATATACATATACGAGAGATGACGCTTTAGTGCGAGAAGTATACCCTATTTAAACGGCGATATCTCGGGAACCATAAAAGATACAGAGCTCATCGACCCAGCGTTGGAAAGTAGAAAGATAGAACTTGCAGTTAGTGACCTTAGAAACTATTCTACGTCATGATAATGACGTCACAAAACTAAGAATTTTTAATGTCGATTTTCCCAAAAATAGGCGTTTTTCAACGCAATTTTTCGGTATGAAGCTTTTGAGATAGAAAAAAATGCTCCTGTTAGCGCAGAAAGGAAATTTAATGTACTTTCCAAAGATGTGGTCAAAAAGTTCCCAGCTTTACGGCATCATTGAGATATTTGCGATTGTTCGAAGCACTTTGACACGAAAAAAATTCCAAAAACTGGCAAATCTTGTGAAGCTAGTGGAGAGAGAACGGGACCACCCCAGAACTTCATCTTTGGATATGTTGTCGGTCATAGTCCCAACTGTGTAAATGAATGGGTCTCAGATAGCTCATCTAATTTTATGACGTAATTGTGACGTCATCAGTAATGCTAGGTAACGCGAATTTTTTACGCGTGATTTGACGCCAAATTTTAATATCTCGGCACAGAAAAAGGGTGATATTTTTTCCCAAAACCAAAAAGGATTTGGTTGTGATGGTCCGCGGCGGTTTTAAGGCGTTCTTTACTGTAAAACCCATGATATGAGAAAGAACGCGACGGTTAAAACTGCCGCAACGGCACTTTTTTGATGCATTAAAACATTAAAGTTACGTGAATGCTGTATGTTTTATAAGTGACGTTGCAGCAGTTTTAACCGTCGCGTTCTTTCTCATATCATGGGTTTTACAGTAAAGAACGCCTTAAAACCGCCGCGGACCATCACAACCAAATCCTTTTTGGTTTTGGGAAAATCCCTACTATAAATCACAGGCAACGTGTCAGAATTATATATTTGATGAAAGAGCACTGTTATAAGCGTAAATCTCGTCAAGGATTACTATTTACATTTTTGTCGTATATACTTATCATTTTTCGTTGTATTTAAAAGCAATATGTTGGGGTGAGTATGATATGATTAATTGATTAATATAATATGATGTGTACATGAATTAATATAATAATCACATAATGATATAATTACTAATGTTGGAGGATATGATTACCGTTCGATTCGGCTAGCCTACGGTAGCAGGTGCAAGGATGATTCCAAGTGCGGATATTGGTTCACCTATAAGTATATTAAGCACTGATAATGATATTGGAACGAATAGAGAGATGCCAACTTGGAATGGGCTTTTTAAGATGTCGGGTATGACATGGGTCATGCTCATAAAGCAATGGGCTATACTCATAAAACAATTCACGTCCGGCAGCATCTATCAAATAGGTAGTAGGGTGTAGATCAAATGGTACGTAGTCGTCGTGAGTTCTGAGAACGAAAGGTTGACTTTATTTTCACCACGCAGGAGCCATCTCTTGGCTCCTGCACTTTCCTTGAGGCTTAGAAGTTGTATATTGAAAATTAGCCTGAAATTTGGTATGTCTCCCATATAAACGGCTCTGAGTGACGTCACAGATCTAAACGTCAATTCTTATGTATCTTAAACCTAACCATTGCTCTAACCAAAACCCTAACCTTAATCCTTATCCTAAACCTAACAAATCCTGACTCTAACCAGAACTCTAACCTTACTGTGTAAAGCGCTAGATGCGCTTAATTATATTTTTCTGAGTGACGTCATTGTCATAGATAATGAAGGCTCCCGTTTATATGGGAGACTGACCTGAAATTTGCTGTGATAATGTTAAATTAGCCCAATATCCAAGTCGGTTCCTTGAAGTTGTTGCAGTATATATATCCCTATTTTTGAAATCTGTAAAGTTGAGAGATGGTCACATGTACATGTGGTGATACTTTATTTTCACTTTCAGTTCGGGAGTGTTTTGGCTTGTATGCACTCTACTAAAACTTTTCTGTACTACGTTCAAGACTGTATTTATATTTCCCTTAATTACGGTGTTTTATTCCCGGTATGAAATTCTTATTCTTATGGAAATTTCACAAATTATATCATCATTTTTGGCCAATTTCATTTTCAACGCAGAACACTCGGAAATTTGGAGGGCCTCGTGTTGCGGAAAAATGACGCGCAGCGGAGGGTAGGGTAAAATCCTACTAGCGCGCAGTATGGTGTTTCATGTACGCCAACATGTTTTTAAAAATTTTTCGTGTACCAGGTACGCCAACGTGTTTTCGCGTGCGCGCAACATCATCAATAAATATTTTTTCGCGCATTCCATAAAAAATAAAATTTTGGCTAATTTACCGCGCTGGCAAAAAATTGAAATTTCAACAAAAAATAATTAATTTGAAAAATTAAATAAGACAAATTAAATA